>CAJNJA010046708.1:0-26459 GCA_905231915.1 Symbiodinium necroappetens | reverse complement strand
ACTACTACTACCTACTACTACTACTACTACTACTACTACCTACCTACCACTACTACTACTACCACTACTACTACTACTACTACTACTACTACTACCTACTACTACTACTACCTACTACTACCTACTACGACCTACTACTACCTCCTACTACTACTCCTACTCCTACTCCTACTCCTACTCCTACTCCTACTCCTACTACTACTACTACTACTACCACCACTACTACCACGACGACTACTACTACTACTACTACTACTACTACTTCTACCACCACTACCACTACTGCACAATACAATAATCACAGTCAGAGAGAGGTTCTGCCGCCGTCACTCCAGCTGCAGCTACTCCGCCTTTCAAGAATCCCTGGAACCTAATCAAAGCCAGCCTGCTCTTGGAGAAGGGTCTTGGAGTCATCCACGGCCTTGGAAGCAGCTTCTTCCATCCAGAGATCTTTCGGCTCTTCGACTTCCGGGCTTAGTGTAGACACCATCTGGAAGAACCATGAATCAACCATGATTCAAGGATCACTAGTAACACTAGTATGCTCCGTGTTCCTATACACCATGGGACCACATCCGGCCCAGGAATGTCGAAACAAATTCAAGGTCATCATGGAAGTATAAATAAACATTCTCATGGTTTCCCAGCTACAACAATTATCCCACGTGGAATCCTACGCCAGGTCTCTTAGTCCACGAGCCTCCACGCGGACAAACTGCGAAAAAGTGATACTAACCACTCTTGATCACAGGCACATGCTGAACCTGGGGACCTAATGCTGGAAGCATGACAAGCTTCCGGCAAGGATCGCTACTTTGTCAGCTTCCCAATGCACTTCATCACACCTGGTGGCTTGACCTGTCTGGAGATCAGTCAACCCTGAACCGTCACGTCCACAAAATCCTCAAAACCCTACAAGCCTAAACCCTAAGCCCAATGAATCGTGCTCGGAGACCATGCTTTGCGGCTCTACGCCGTTGGCCGTTGCGGTGAACCTTGAGGCAAACCCTGACCCCTAAACACCGAACCGAACCCGAAGCTGCAAGAACCTCCAAACGTCCCCAAAGCTCAAGCTTGAAACCTGAACCCCAGCCCCAGGGCTCCCTGAAACCTGAACCGCTCTTCCAGGAACACTTCTCCAAGGCTCCATGGGCTCCGGTGCCGTTGAGACCGGCTCGGGAGCACGGTTGGAAACGACGGGCGCCACCTATCCGGCTCTCGAGGATAGGGCCGGTTTAGTGCTTTGGGCCCATCGGGCCTTAGGGTTGGGGTTTAGGATTGAGGTATTGTGAGGCTCCGAGGGGGAAGGCAGTCACCCAATCCATGTTCCGTAATTCCTGGATCCCTCAACCCAGCTAGTCCGCCCATGTCTGACCCGTACCTGCTCGACGTGTTTCAGGAAGCTGATGATCGTGGGAACGTTGTCCGCGGGGTATCCCTTCTCGGCCACGAAGTCACGCGCCACCTGCTGGGAGCAATGGGAAGTCAAACCGAGCCTAACCCAGCTGTCGCAAACTCTGGATTATAAACCGGTACCTGTCATCCAAGTTTTCACGAGCCTCCTGACAACATTACCGATCATCGTGCTAAAAGAGAAGTTGAGGCCAAATTAGGGCTCAGGAGACCCAAAACCAGTGGACAGCTCGAGAGCTCTGCACATCACTTCTCCTGCCTTCTCGTGGTCGTCACCCCTGCGCCAGGAGATCTCACTGCGACGCCCATCGTCCAGCTCCTTGCAGAGGCCACAAGGTCTACGGTGCTTGTCCAAGATCAAGATCCAACATCAAATCCCAGGATGCTCCCGAAACACCCTAGACCCTGACCGCCCAAAGGCCACACTTTCGATCAAGGCTCGACGGGGAAGACGTAGGCGGGAGCCGAGGCCGCCAGTTGGGGTCGTGCAGCCTGCACAAGCTCTCGGCATCTCTCGGTTGCAGGATTCAGCGGCTGATGTACAAACCTTCGTGACATGGGTTTTGAGTTCGGATTCGGATTCTTAGCATCATAAAGCTTCTGAATCGCATGCGCCACAAAAGACGGGTGTTTGTGTTTGTCTCCCGAGATTTCCCTCAGCGTAGCAGTAGCAGCAGCAGCAGCAGCAGCAGCAGCAGCAGCAGCAGCAGCACGAGCCGAACAAGCAGCACTGGAAGCAGCAGTATTGGTGGTGTAGTCGTAGTAGTAGTAGTAGTAGTAGTAGTAGTAGGAGTAGGAGTAGGAGTTGGAGTTGGAGTAGGAGTAGGAGTAGGAGTAGGAGTAGGAGTAGGAGTAGGAGTAGGAGTAGCAGCAGCAGTAGGAGTAGGAGTAGGAGTAGGAGGAGGAGGAGTAGTAGTAGTAGTAGTCGTCGTCGTAGTAGTAAGTAGTAGTAAGTAGCAGTAAGTAGTAGTAAGTAGCAGTAAGTAGTAGTAAGTAGTAGTAAGTAGTAGTAAGTAGTAGTAATAGTAGTGGTAGCAGCAGCAGCAGCAGCAGCAGCAGTAACAGTAGAGCGAACACACCCAAAACCCCCTTCCAAAACCCTGCCAAAGTCCGGCTTCAAGCTTCAAACTAAAGCCGGAACCGTCAAAGTCGCAACAATCGCTGCCTCAGAAAGCTCGGGTGCAGGGGCGCTGGGTTCTGGCATCTCATTGGCTTGCGCCTCTGGGGTTCACGACGGGGCTTTGGGGCATCGGGTGTGGCAATCTTTCGCCTCGAACCTGTGAAAGGGTTCATTAGGGCTCAGGATGTCAGGGCTCGCGAGGTTACGCTTGAAGGCTTTGCGGCTTTGCGGAGGGGTTCTCAGGGTCCCAAGATGAACGGTAAGCTTAGGATGTCGTGCTTGGAGAGTCACCTTGCAGCGGGCTCGATTGCCTAGAGAAGGCTCGTTTGATAATCACGGCATTCTACCAACTCTTACTTTGTCGAACGTTGGTGTACTTGGAATTGAACTGCTTTCGCTCGGCGCTGGAGCCCCAAACTGCTCCCTCATTACTGGCAGCAGCAGTCGCAACCATCATAGCGAAAGCTTTGCTAAAATAAAAAAGAAAAGGAAGAACCACAGAATCTTATCGATCAAAGCAACAGCTGCTACTGTTACAACAATGGCCTTGCCAAGAAACATGAATCATCACAGCCATAATCCTTGACATACCTTTTAACAGCCGTAGAAATGGTTACAACCAGTAGTGATAATGATGTTGCGAATTCATACCAGGAATCAAAACAATGGTAACAGCACCCGTCGCCAGCAGACTGGCACTGGCAAAACTAAGATCGATGAGGATGACGATCGACGTAATAGAAACAAGGGTAAAAGCAAGCGATGGCAATCGGCAGTTGTTAGTGGATGAACAGATGAGTGGATCAAGAAAGCAATCAAGATCACAAGCAGCGTCTGTTTCCTTTCACCCATGGTGTGATTGCTGTTATTCTGTCAGCAATGACAACAGTGTTACATGCTTCGCTATTGTTATTGCTTGTATTGTGGTTATTGTTGGCTTCCTTACTATGGTGGTAACCGGCAAGGCTTCAGGGATAGCCGAGTCCGAGCAGCCTGCCCCTCGCCGATGTTGAAATACTGGCATCCCGGCTGTGGCGAGGGCTCCGCCGAGGGCTCTGCTGAGGCCGCGGGTCTCGAGGCTGCCGGTCTCTCGGAGTCCTGGCTTGGGCTTAGGGTCCTGGCTGTTGCGACAAGGGTTTAAGGATTTGGGTTGAGCTCTGAGGGTTGTGGTTCAGGGCACTTTGGGTGTTTATACCCTGAGTTTGTCAGTCTGGAAAGGATTTGGACTGCAACCCTGTCCTGTAATAAAGACTTGTATGATATATGATATACAAACATAAATACACATATACATATACATATACATATACACATATATACATACATCTTGATGTGTATATATATATGCACACATCTTACATTTGAATACATATGATTTTCTATATATATATATACATACATACATACATACATACATACATACATACATATATATATATACACACCTAAACATCACAAACCCTAAGCCACACAGAGTAAAACCCTGAGCCGTAAAACCCCCCACCCCAAACCGCAAAACCCTGAAACTCCTAACCCAAAGCCAAGATTCACCCATAGAGTGCCATAGAGTTTAGGGTTTAGGGTTTAAAGGTCTTGCGCCATAACCCTTCCAAGTGACTCGGGTCCTCAGTGGCCTCCCACCAGCGCTTGCCATGGCAACGGCCCTTGCCCTTGCAGCCCTTGCCTGGCTTTTGCTGGGGCATTGTGTCGCTTGGGGTTCTTGGGTTATTTGGGGGTCCTTTCCGTCTGCACGCGGGTGCGGCCTACGGAGGCCTACATGAGGCGAACCAAAGGTTATTTGGGTTTAGGGTTGGGGGTTTCGGTTCAGGCCAAGCCCGTTGAGAGCAAAACTCTTTTTCTGGGGGTCAGGATACCAAGATCCGATTCTACATGGCTTTCTGCACCCAAGAAAGAGTGTTGCTGACTGGACTACCAGGTTGCCCTTGCCCTTTCCTTTCAGAAAGCGGCACATCCATCGCAGCTTGCCTCCGCCAAAGAAGTCCCAGAAGTTTCCTGCCAAGCCTTTTGCGTTGACGAAGTTGACGAGAATGCACTTGAAATCCTTATGCTCCGGACTGATCTGATGCCTCTTGGCGAAACACTTGCCGCAAAGGTCGTAATCTGGATGGTTGAGGCTCTTGAAGCGAGGGCCCATAAGCGGTGTAGCCTCACAGCCATCACAGGTGATGCAGTCATGCTGCAAGAGCCTCAACAGCAAGGGGCCGAGAGCTTCCAAGGGCGCCAGCAGCTGGTCCTGCTGCTGGAAGAAAGCAGTCAGAAGCTCCTGCTGCTTTTGGGGCTCCAGCGTGTTCAAACCCCGCACCAGCGACTGCAGGAACAGGCCGGGAGCTGCCCCCGGGCTGTTTGGGCTCTCCAGCAAGAGCTCAAGATGGGCCTTGGCCTCGGCGAGGCCGTAGGCAGCAAGCAAAGGCACCAGCTTGTTCATGGCCTCCTGGAGGGTCCCTTGGATGGGCGGGTGAGCCAAAGCAGCCGCGAAGCCATGCCCCAGCTCCTCAGGGTCACCTGCAACCATGTCAAGCAGCTCCGGCAGCTTCCACGCAACCATGCCGGCGAGGACTTCCGGGGTCAGGATCGACTGGAGGCTGGGTTGCGTGCCTTCCTGTCCAGTCTGCTCTTCGTGCGAGGTCTCGTCGAAGGCCGCAGCGTTCTCCGTCTCAGGGCAGGCATAGCTGAAGATGTCGTGCCAGCTGGCCTGAGCTGCGTTCACTCGGAAACACTTGATCCAATGCCACAAAGAGCGAAACCGTCATCCACGAAAGCATTTAGAAACCAGGGAAACCCCGGCGTCGGCCTAACTTCGCAGCAGGGCAACGCGGAAAGGGCACTCCGTCTGGAAGAGCTTGCCCTTGCTCTTGCCCTTGCCTTTGCCTCAGCCGAAAACAAGGCTCCAGATTCACTTCTTGCGCACCAGAAAACCTCTACAGAATACAAACTACGATCCCAACCATTGTGGCTTGTACCGGATTCGGGATAGTATATTCCCAGCGGCACTTGCCCTTGCCCTTGCTCTTGCCCTTGAGGTCGTGATGAGCCCAGGCATTCCAGGGGTAACAAGACGACTCCCAGTAGCTGGCGCCGGGATGGTAACCCCAATAGTTGGACCACCTGGGGCACAAGGGTTCCTAGAAGGGTTACGAAAAGGGCTCCTGTGAGGGTTACTGTGATGGCAGCTCTTCCAAACTAGGCTTCTTCGCATGGTAAACACTTTAGGGAGCCCTAAACTTCATGTAAAGGCACCCGTCTTCCATGAAAGGGGAGCTGTTCAAAATGTTCCGAGGGTACCTGTGGCTTAAGGTTCTCTTGCATGGAGCGGAGCTGCCTTGACAAGAAGTGTACCTGAACAACAACACCTGTAAGACTTTACAATGAACGGATAGCATCCTCCTAAGCCATAAGCCATCCTAAACCCCCGCCACTCACTGCAAGTTGAAAGCAGGCACCGCAGTCTGAGGGCTGTTCCGGAGCACCAAGCCTGTCTAGGATGATGATTGTGGTTTTACAAATTCTTATACATTTTAGGTTCAGGGTATCCAGGCGCTTGGGCCGGCCAGGTGCAAGGGCAGGTACCCCTCAGCACTCTGAAAGCTCCTGCCCCCGACTCCCCACTGTTGGGCCCGTAGACAGATCGAGCCAATTTTATATGATGCTATGTTGCATTACATCATATTGTATCATATCCTGTTGTTGGTTTTGGGGCTTTTGGATCCCCTTTTCCAGCTCAAGATCCGAGTCCGAGGCCCCCACCAGTCACCCTCTGCATGCCGTGGGCTGCTCGGGCCGGACTGGTTCAAGGCGTCGTAGGACGCAGAAGGTGCGCCCTGCGAGGAGAGCCGTCGTTGCTTTGGGTGTCCCTGTGCGTCCGTCCCGCTGTCAGCATAGCCCAAAGCCGTCTCGATTAGGTGTCGTCCAAACCCTACACACCTCAACTTCGACCCTAAATCCTCGAACCGCAAACCTTAAACCAAAGTCCCAACTAGACCCCGCACTGCAGCCCCAATTTGACTAAACCCATAACCGCCAATGAACCATGGACGTCCAAAACCCGAAACTCTCCCTTTTTACATCCTACACACTGAAACCCCAAAACCCCGAAATCCTGAACCCCGAAAATCCTAAGCCCAAGCAGTCTCCAGCCTCCAGCGATGGGGCAGTCTCGGACATCACCGAGCGGAGTTCCGATCGGGTGACCGGAAGCCTTGATGCCGTCGGGGGGGGGGGGGGGGGGGGTTCGGGAAAAGGGCTCCTATCCACGGGTTCGGGGGTTGGGGATTGAAACGAGAGGGTTTGGGATTCAAGGAATTCGGGCGCTGCGGCAAGCAAAGTGCAACAAATGACTAGCACGAAACAAACACTCTGATGCAGTCGCACACATCAGTGCACGTGAATGTGGTGGAAATCTCCTGCTGCGCTGTGCTCAGAGCATCAAGTCATGCACAGTTTACCCATCTTCCGACAAAAGGTATCGGCAAACGTGTTCCTGTGATCAGGGCTTGGATTGGAGTTACGTCCAGGTCCAGGCAAGACACAGGCTGGGGCTG
Organism: Symbiodinium necroappetens; assembly: GCA_905231915.1. Lineage (NCBI taxonomy): Eukaryota > Dinophyceae > Suessiales > Symbiodiniaceae > Symbiodinium > Symbiodinium necroappetens. The sequence continues at coordinate 19,367 of CAJNJA010046708.1, read as the reverse complement.
TCGACCAGCTGCAGCTTCAGAAGCAGCCGTCCCTCCTTCTGTCCTCGACAAACGGAAGACAGACTGTCGCTGCGCGCAGGCTTGAAGCTGCTTGGCAAGGAATCATAATCCAGCGCTCTGAGCGCTCTGAGATGACCGCGAGGTTTGGAATCTGGCTTTAGGCATGCAAGGTTGCCGAGAAAATCACCAGCTGCGTTGCATTACAATTAGAGGGAATAGCCTAAACTAAACCAGAACAGCCCCATGCACTTGCTTGGCCGATAGCAATTTAGCCCCCCTGGTCCTTTGGACTCGCTGCCACCGCCTTAGGCCGAGTGGTGAACTCTGTGCGGAGTAGTAAGTTAACGCTTTGCGCGGTCCGGCTGTGAGCCCCCGGGTCTGCCTACGAAACATAGCCGACAGCGCAACATATAGCTGACTCGAAGGTTTGAATCGTATTTCGAGCCTTCGTTTGAGCCCTTTCGGTGACTCACCAGGTCGTCCTACGAAACATAACTGACAGCCCAACATATGGCTGATTCACAGATTTGAGCCGTGTTTTGAGCCGTAGTTTGAGCCTTTTAGGGTCTCGGGCTGAGGGAACAGGGTTGGGGGTTCAAAGTCCGAGATTTAAGGTTTAGGGCTAGGTGGTTGCTAGGTGCAAAGTGTCGTGAGTCGTGACGAGATCCAACTGACCACCGAATCAGGTGTTGCAGGTTGACTTCATATACGGCAGGGTATCAATTTGTAGATGAGTTGGGGGGGCCGATGTTTGCACAGGCAAAGGTTCCAGTAGGCTGTCTAGGATACAGTACGTGCGACTTCGAGCTTCAAGGCGTGAACGCTGAGGGTCTGGGTTTCCAGCAATGATTCAGGAACTTCTTCGGGCACCGGCGAATGAAAAACAGTTTCGTTGCAATGATTTGAGCCTTGAGCCTGGTGAACATGATCGTGCACGAGTGCCTTACAGCATGGTTTCCCTGCCGACCTAGGACCAAAAGCAAAACCATTCAGAACTGGGTTAATGTCGGGCTTTCAGCTCTTCCGGATTCTACGATGCCCACGTATAGGCTCCACATGGGTTTGGGGGTTTGGGTTTAGGGTACTGAGTAGTAAGCACCCTGAGCCTCAGCCCTGAGTCCTGGCACTGGACCTTTAAAAAGGAAGCATACCCAGTGACGGTGACCTCAAGCCTCAAACCTCACGCAAAGTTTGAGCTCACAAACACCTCGGCCTCGGAATGGATGTTTGCCAACGGCCTTTCCTGTCGGTATGCTGCAGCTGCAGGTCCAGATTGGACTCGCCGCCCACTGTACAAACTGCTGTTAAACTGCAAACTGCTTCTGTTTCTGCTTGACTGCTTCAAAACTGCACCTGCAAGATTTACCGGTCAATCGAAAAACGTACTTGCAGCTCTTCGAAAAGCAACATCCGTCTCCGCCATCTCCGCCTCTCCAGCCTGCCGCTTTCTTCCACGGCCACCACGGCCTTTGCCCAGGCCCTTGCCCTTGCTCTGTCCTGCCGCCGACGACTCGACCAAAGCAGCTGCAGCAGTGGAGCCGATCTCATTGCTCCACGAAGCAGATCGGCGAGTGATCAGCCACGCCGTGGAGTTCACGTCACTCAGCCGCAACATGTGCGTAAAGCCATAAAGCAACACAGCTAATGCACTCGGAATGTGCATCGAATTGCCCAGAAATTGCTTGGCAGATCTCGGAGCCGACGAGGAAATGACCTGCATGATGTCGGAGCGATAGCGGTCATTCCTGAGTGTTCCCCATCCATGCACCGTGAAGAGCTCCGCATCAGTCAAGGCTCGGGCGGATGTGTGCTCCACCAGGTTGCCATGCGTCAACAGGCAAGGCACGAAAGGCGACGGAGTGCATTTTCCGCTTGCCGGATTCTGCTCCCAGTCGCAAAAGAAAGGCAAACCCATCTCCGTCAGCGGTCGGGTCTGACGCATCTCCTCATATGCCATTGCAGCGGAAGTGCTGCTCGGGTTGGCTGCACTGCATAAGCACTTGAAACGTTCCGTCCTGTCCGTCGGCTCCTCCAGCAATGCTCCTGCACCCAAGTGAAGCTGACGCAACAACATGCGATCTGCTAGTTGGGACCGCCTAGACGACCACGAATCTGTCATATAACAGTTGCCGTAGGAGGTGGGCTCGGCTCCAAACATGTGGAAGAATCGCTGAGCTTCATCGCTTTCATTTGGCGGCGGGATCCAAACCATTTTCTCTTTCGCGATGCCCAACACGAACAGCCGGGGTCTGTTGCACGGAAAGCCCAGGTCCTGCCCCAGGTAAAACATCCAATGCTGAGTCACAACAAAGTTTACAAGGGCACGAACCAGATGTCCAATGCTGAGTCACAACAAAGTTTACAAGGGCACGAACCAGATGTTCACTTTCACTCTACTCTAATTGCCACTGTCACTGGCATGCCTCTACCACTGTCTCTCCCACACACACGCACACGCAATCCGTCGCATCCACTTGCACTGCTCACACGTGCTACGACTGCTCGACTTCAACTCCTCAACCCTTGGCATGCCTCCCATACTCCCTCACTGTCACCCTCACCGACCCCCACCTGCACGCTCACGCTCACCCTGCCCCCGACTTGCCCCTGGCTCTCATCACTCAATCTCTAACTCTCCAACTCTCTTGTCTCTTGCACGCTGGGCACCCTGAACGTTGCATCCACAACACTGTGCAGTCTCTGTGCATTGAGGCATTGAGGTGAATGCCTCAATGAGTGGAGCCATTGAGCTTGCTTGTTCGCACTGGATCGGAGTCGGCTCTTCACGACTTCATGCAGCACTTCAGCTGCAAAACGTCGCTCTTGAAAGAACTTGAAAGAACCAAAGAAGCCCGCCCACGCCCTGCCACACAGGTTCGCCCATGCAGCTCGGCCCCTACAGTTACAGTGCAGGCGCTGCGAATCCCAGACAAATCGAAAGTTGGCGAAAGTTCAGACTGCGAGTCTGCACTTAGCAGACCCACACTCAGAACGCACGAGTGCTGGCAGGTGATTATAGTTTGTGTGACAACAGTGCGGAGTCCACGACACATGTCACTGGTTTACATGCACTAAGCCACTAAGCACTGCTTCAACTAGATAATTAAACAGACAAACATGTCGATCTATAATCTATACTCACATGCAACCGTGGGCCAATGCTCAGACGGTCACTCTAACTTTAAACTCGACATCTCATGATTTGTGCCCTGATACGTACGACACACAGTCAATACAACACCTGCACTGCACTCAAGCTGCTCGTAGCAACATCGCATCGCATGGAAAAAGTGGCATCACCCATGATGCCATCGGGACTCAAGCTGCCAGCCCTCGGCCACCAGCGCCACCGGTACCGGCAATCCCAGGTCAACCGTCACATTCACTGATCGTTGCCTTCACCCTCCTGCTTGGAAAGCATGTCAATGATTTGGTTGTACTTGTCGCCAGCCTTGCCACACATGATCAAGATGTCTCGCATGGACTTGTACTGCTTCAGGTCATCCTCAGTCGTGTCGGCAAGGAAGAAGCCTTGGCGGGCAGCAACAAGCACTGCCCCGTCAACAGCAAGCTCGAAGCAAAACCATCCCATTGGAATGCCGATGACCTCTCCCGGGATTGCCTTGTGCATGTAAAGCTTGACGCCGGCCTTCTGCATCTTTACGAAAGCCTCCATATCCAAATCCTCCAGCAGGCTGCAAAAGGCATCGACATCGGAAAACTTGGAATCAGGCTTCAGGAGTCCAAGCTCCGTGAGGCCCCTGACCACATCTGTGCTCGACAGACTCACATGAAGGACTTGACCCATGGCCATAGTTTTCAATGTCAAACAGCCATTGGCTTGCAAACCAACGAACCGCATCTCAGGGGAGTATCCTGCAAGCCAGGTCGTGTTCTGAAAGGATTGGCTCGCTGGGAAAGCCTGCATGTTCTTCGTGGGGGGGATCATGCCGGAGAACATCTCGACCGTGTTCTCGTGCCCATGCTTGGCCTCGAGCGCTGCCGAGACTCTGCCACGGTTGAGGTAGTCGGGGAAGGCCTTGTACTTCACTGCGTAGGACTGCGTAGTCTTGGATACGATGGCATTCGTAGACCACTTGTCCACAGCCACAGCGGCGGCACCTGACAGCACCCAAGGTGCGGACATAATCGGCAGCTTTCCAACCTCGACTTCCGTGAAGGGGTGGATGGTGAAGCCGGATGGCAAACCATCCACTGACTTCTTTTCATTCATGAACTGGCAGGCCACATAGCCCTTCTTGCTGACACCACTCTTCTTCTCCGCCAACATTGCCTTTGCACGTTGGTCGCTCTGCTCCTTGAAGGCATCCACTTGCTCGCGATCCTTCTTCTTTTGCTCGGCCTTGGCTTTGCGCTGCATCTCCTTCTCCTCTTGGGCCTTCCGCGACTTGGCGTCCTTGGTGGCCTGGTTGACTCCCTTCTCCAAGGATTTCACAGCAAGCTTCTTGGCACCCCATGTCTCCTTGGCCTCCTCCAGCAGTGCCACAGTTGTGGCCGCTGCCACGTTCTTGTCGATGGCATCGTGGAGCTCAGAGAAAGCCTGGAGGTGCTTCACGTGCTCCTCCTGAACAGGCAGCATGTCCGGGTGGTTCTTCAGGAGCACCTCAATGCTGTCATGCGATTTGCCGGAGTAAACGTCCTTCAGGAAGTCAACGTCTTTGTACTGAAACAGAGCTGCCAAGCCACGCAAGCGGAACTGCAAGTGCGGCACCAACGCCTGCAAAGACGGATCGGACGGGTCCTTGCAAGCGGCCCATTGCTCCATGCCCTTCTTGCCTGCCTCTCGCAAAGCACCCTCCAAGCCTCGAAGTTCGACTTTCTGTTTGTTGACAAGCTTGGGCTTCTCGAGGGCCAAATCCACAGGCTTCACCGGGCTGCCGTTTGAGTCTGCTGGCGAAGTGGCAGCAGCAGAAGGAGCAGCACCTGGCGGCGTCTGAGGCGAAAGGAAAGGAGGCACTCGCCGTGCCTCCCCACGCAGGAAGCTCTCATCAGCTGTTCTGGAGGCAGCATAAGCCCTGAGATCTTCGACGTCGTCCTCACTCAGTCTCCTCATGGGCCGGCTGTTGCTCACGACCCGTGACTGACCAAAGCGGGCCTTCTTGCGCTGATAGAATTCGGACGCCGGCACCCAGAGGCGAAGAGCTCCCAAAGCCCCATTGGCACATCTGCCCTTGTAATCCTTCTTAGAAGTCTGCTCCATCTCCTTCCACCAGTTGGAGGCTCCGGTGCTGGTGAGTCTCTTTGTCTCCATGGCCCAATGCAAAAATTCGGCCTCAGTCATGGGCCAATCTTGGTCCACATCACCATGCTCATTGTTGACGCCCTCGATGTGCTGGTACTGTGAAAAGTCATGGGTTCTTTTGCGCGACCACTTGCCGGACGGTGGATTCTTCTCGCACCATTCACGCATCGCCACTTTGCTTCGAATCTCGCAAGACATCACTTCTTGCAACTCGTCCTGCTGCCCACTTTTCTTTGCATTGGCCATCATGGCCGCATAAGCCCGCTTGTGATCCTGGCACCAGCGCTGATTCTTGCAAGCTTCGTTGGGGCAGGCTTCAGCAGCGCACATCTTGGGGCCAGCAGCCGCTTTTGCTCCAGCCTTGGCCTTTGCCGTGGTCGCGGCCGCCGGTTGCTGGGAGGCGGTCTGTGCACTTCCAGCCTCGATCTGAGTGGATGCCACACGGTTCTGGGGTGGTGGAGACTCGCCATCCATGGTCGAAGTTCCACGGATGGCACTGCTCACGAAAAGCACTTGGGGTCACAAGGTGCCCACTCAGGTGACTCAGGGCCTCATGCAGGGCCTTGAAGCCGCAAGAATCTTCGGCGATCAAACATGTGCATTTCATCTATGTTAACACAATCCCGAACCGACTCCACAGTAGCAGACAGCAGAGCACTTCAGAGCACAGCAGCCTCCTGCAGACGTGTTGTGTGTTGCAGCTAAGTGAAGCCCCGACGGTTCTTTTTATGGAGAAGGCATGGTGTACATGTTCTGCTGTTGTTTGAAGGTGTTGCAGGGCAGCTTTCCTGTGGGTTTTGGAAAATGGGGGGACGCAGCGTGGCAATGTGCATTTCCAAGCAGGCGCGCGCGCGCGCCTGGTTCCAGCACCCACCCAACCCAGCAAGGCGCCCGCCCACACGCAGCCTGGCAATGTGCATTCGTGATGCGTGCGCCTGGTTTCAGCACCCACCCAACCCAGCAATCACCTGCGCTGAGGGGAGTGTTGTGGGCTTCGTCAATGCGATGCGTGACTCCGCGACATATATGCGTCCTTGTGGCACGTTCGACTTTCGATTCACAGCACGCACGCACGAGCACGTGCGCACGCAGGCACGCACGTACGCACACATGCACGTACGCATGCACGCACGCACGCACGCACGCACAGGAATCTGCTCAGGCGACATCATGCATAGGGCATAGGCTTTGGGCCTTCACTGGCCTTCGCTGTCACTGCCTGAGCCTGACCTTGAACTGCACGGGCACTGCCACTACAGGCAACAGCAACTATAGAAGAGCAACACAGCACGACTCAGCACGACAGCCAGTCCTTGGGCCCGAAGCTCAGAGGCACCAGGTGGTGAGTGTCCCGCAACTTTGCCTCGATCTTCTCGTAGGGGAACAAAGTCACATTCTCGAAGACAAAGAAATCTTCCGGAGACTGCTGCCGCTCGCTGAGATATACCTGGACGGCCATCTCCGAAGGATCCGCCCCCTGGCGCCGCAACCCCACTTTGCTGTACGCAATGCAAGGCAGCCCTGCGCAATGCATGAGCACGGGATTCGTCTGCACCATGCCGGCTGGCATGCATCGGGACTGCCTGACGTGACACTGCTGCTCATGCACCAAGCAAAATGCTTCATGCTCCTTTGGAAATGCCAATGGACCTTTCTCTGTCAACGCTTGGCCGACCTTCTGGTACCAATTCACTGCTGCTGCCTTCTGCTCGCGATTGCCACAAGCAGGCGGTGTCAGCATGCCCAACTCTTCGCGCACACCGTGTGGCACCATATCTTCCACAGATTGGAAAAGACATGGTCGCAAGTGACTCTGCATTTGCCCTGCACGAGCAAGCAAAAACGCCTGCTGGGCCGAGCCACTGTCACACCAAGAGCCTTTCACGACCCACCAGTCACCGTCAGTCTCCTCATCGGCATGCCCTGCGCTTTCTTGCATAGCCAATTGAAGCAGTCTCAAGGCCTCGCCGACTGCATCAATACCACTGCACAAACTCACGACCTTTAAGCCAGCATCCTTGAAGAACTGCAAGCGAACACGGTTCTCGGGATCTCGTGTGGCTTTGTTTAACAAATGCACTGGGAAGTCTCGCACATAGCTGTTTGGGGTCTCACTGGTCAAGGCTGCCATTGCCCTGGAGCAGAGGCACTAGAGGGCTTACAGGGTTACAACGCATACGCTCAACTCAAGCACCCAAACATGCACAATGAACCTTCTACGCTTCTGCCACTATATTTTTTACTTTGCTGATACACGGGCAACACAATACTCTAAACAAACACAAGGTGGCACAGAAGGTCGCTAGCAACCTTCCTGGGTCTATTCCTGAGTACTTCTCACAATCATGCTCGCCGCCGTCTGAACCATGCACGGAGTATATATGCATTGGCTGTGCACATGACATGCAAGGAAAGCATTGCACATCTGCCGGGCACACGAGCCGACATGAACTCCTGTTGCTCTGGCTCCGACAATACATAGGTTTGCATCACAGAAGCAATGCACTCACGAGGCTGCTGAATAAGAAGACATCGTCTGCTTTTGATATCTGCCAAGTTCTGTTTGGGACTCTGGGTACTGGGTTCTCACTGGTCGCTAGTTCTCGCCGACAACACGGCAATCCCTCTGTTGCTTTGGAATTTGCTGTGTGTTTCTCAACGATTAGATACGCCCACTAAGCCAGCCGAGTCCAGGGGGCTTAGAGTGGCCCAGAGCCCCGATCCGGGCGGACAATCACCAAGAGGAGTCTGATTCACGGGACCACAGGGCCAACACCCAAAACCCTCTTTGGGCAAAAGCTTCAGGTGCAAAAACCCCAAAGTGAACGCTTGTCCTAAAGTGTGCTGCTTCTGGCTGGATTTGGCTCTTTAGGAAGGAAATGGACCGAACTTGGACAGGCTTCGCTCATTTCAAGGGATTCTGCATGATGTTCATGGAATACAAGACAAACCTGACCCTACCAGCAACAAATCAGCCAATGCTCATCTCAACAAAACAGGAACCGGAAAAAAAGCGGAGGAGAACCGGAGGAACCGGAGGAAACCCGGAGGAGAACCGGAGGAGAACCGGAGGAACCGGAGGAAAACCGGAGGAGAACCGGAGGAGAACCGGAGGAGAACCGGAGGAGAACCGGAGGAGAACCGGAGGAAACCGGAGGAAAACCGGAGGAGAACAGGAGGGCCACAGAGGGCACAAAGGGAGGCCAAGGCAGCCGACCAGTGAGCAAGAAGGCAGAAACCATCAGCGTACGCTTGAAACACTGCCTGTAACACTGCCCTTTGTTGCATTTGCTGGCTTTGCCTGCAGTTTGTCACAGTTTGGGCTCATCAAGGAGGGTTCGGGCCGTCGCGGTTGCACTTTAGCCCTACGTGTTCCCCTAGGGCCCCGGAGTGGTTTGGGAGTTTGGGCAAGCGGGTTGCTGGCACAGGCTGGCACCCAAAGGCCTAAAGCCCTCAAGGGCAATGATTATTTGGAGTGCTGAGCATAGACCTCGACCAACGAGTTAGATATTCTTCCACCCACCCACCACCACCACCACCACGAATCATCAATATACTCGTCACCACAACCTGCAGCAACACCACCGGCATCACGACCACCATCACCAAGTTCTGGCACCATCAACATCACCATCAAAATCATCATCATCGCATACTCCAGGGGACCCCAGCATCATGGCCATCGTCATGGTCATCGTCCATGTCGTTATCATCATCACCATCATCAACATATGCATCATCACAGCATTTTTTAGCTGCAGCAACACCGCAAACAGCAGCAACACCGGCATCATCATCATCATCATCGTCATCACCATGACACATCAGCAGCTCCACCACCATCACCAGCACCAGCCTCCGGCGCTTGAGTCACAACCGCATCGCCATCGTCGCCGTCGCTGTCATCAGGACGATTCATCATCTTCTTCGTTTCGTAGCTATATCACCTTATCTGCGAGGGCTGCTAGGGATACTAGGGATGTTGTTGTTATTGATGCAGCAGGGGCTCAGTGTGCAAACCATCTCACCAAGGCAATTCTCGGAAACAAAGAAAGGAACTTAAAAGAATGCACTGCGCAATGCCACAGACTCTCAGACCTTCACCTTCACATGGGCTTAAACACGGATAACCCTGCCGCCTGTCCTGCTGGCACGACTCGCTGAATCTTGGGTGCTGCAGCGTGTTTGTTGTTGCAGCTTCGGCTTTCCTAACTTGAGGAGACCGACGGAAGGTTCGAGCACAAAAACCGATAGACCTTTGACCTTGTTCTATGCAAATTGTGTACACATGCACGTGCAATGTACGTGCGCGGTGTGTTCATTGGCCCCAGTACAGACAAAAAAACACACGCACACACACACACACCAAACAAGCAAACTGAAACATCCATGAAATGCACTGACAGACTGACTGACTGAATGCACCTACCGACAGCACTCAAACTCTTTCCCTCTCAATCGAAGCTTTGTGCATCCAGCTGCTCTGCCGTAGGTGCCGCACCAGGAAAATTATGCGGGCACTGATGAACATGGTCCCTCCTGTTCCGATAGTGCTTTGCTTGAAGGCACCACCACTTCAACTTTAACATCACATTGTCTTCACCACCATGAGCAGAGAGAAAAGGAGTGTTCGACGGCACTGCTCATGTGTTGGGTGATTGCACGTGGCCTCGTAGCCTGTGGTGCTGCCATCACTGCCCTTGATGGGCGTAAACTTACAGCCTCTCCAAAAGAAGGTGAGGGGCCCCAAAACACCGCCCATGCCGGCACGACCTTTCGCCTTGGCTTTAGCTTTTGATTTGCTCTTTGCCTTTGCCTTTGCTTTTGGAGCCGGCATGCCGTCTGTGGCTCCACTGCCGGTGGAGATACTGCCAGAGCCACTACTGGAACCACTTGCAGAAGTGCCACCATCACTGCTGGAGTCGGAGTCTGAGCCTGAGCTGCTCCCACTGCTACTGGAACTGCCACAACGGTTGTCATCATCGCCGAGCACGACAGCGCCAACTCCGCCGCCAGTGTCTTCAGCAGCCTCAGCGTCAACTTCATCTTCGTCGATTTCGTCGATCATGCGAAGTAGTTCAGCGACGTCACCGGCACTGGCAGCATCATCGGAAGCGTCAGCGCCTTCCTGGCCATCTTCACAAGCAGCAGCGTCACCGACACCGCCATCATTATCCTCAATGGCTGGCGGCTGGTGAGCACCGGCACCGCCCTCTGGAAGCAGCTCGGAAGGTAGCCACCGTGGCTCTTTGACTCTTCTCTTTTTGCGTGCTGGTGGCCGCACAGGCGCATGATCTAACCATTCATCGCCATCTGCAATGGCACGGAAGGCGGGCACTCGGGGTGCCCGTGGCTCTGGTAACGCGAGAGCAGGAACACCCCTCAGGAGCCTTGTGTACACATCTTTTGCTTGACCGTGCGGAATTGCCGGCAAGTCATGCTGCACAGCCAACGTCAAAGCGAGCAGGTAGAAGCGATCAACAACGACACCGGACTTTTGCTGCACAAGGAACAATATCTTGCTGGAAGGTGCCTGCCGGTGATCAAAGGGGTCAGCTGATCGGCACTGGCTTGCACGGCAAACACGTGCTTCCCAGCCGTCGTCCAACAGTGTTTGTAGCAGCTGCCACTTCGACTGCTCCTCTGCTGGAACGGGTAGCTTCGCAAGCAGAAGACGTGGTTGGGTCACGGCATTGGCCAAGCAAACATGTCGCAAACCTTTGTCTGTGAGTTTGAATGGTGCATCCTCAGTCAACAGACCATTTTGCTGCAAGGGCAACAGGGCTGATCGTTGCTCAGCAGTCAAGGACGATGTGTCTCTCAGGCCTGCCTGGCCTTTCAAGAGAATCTTCTCAAGCACGACTCGTAAGGCCCGCGAATCTGAGATGGGAGGGGAGTAGTCTTCGCAAGCCCTCAAACAATACACAATGCTAGGGTCAACCCTCAACACTCTCAAGGATTTCAACTGGGATAAGGACATGCTGCTAAATGAAAGCACGCAAGGAATGTCATCCACAGCAAGCCCTCGGACTGCAGACCGCATGTTGAGCAGCTCTGAATCAACTAGCAGCTCTCTGCGCTCTTGGCTGAAGGAAGCAGCCCGAAGCAATGCGATCGGGAGGTCCGCGCTGCTCAGTCGCAACTCACCGTCAGCTCGGAAGCGTTTCATCTTCGACATGGATGGCAAAAACTTGAAAAACACGCCTGTCATCTGATGATGTGTCGCTTCTGCCTGACTGATTTTCTGAAAAAGAACTTCTATTTCCCTTTGAGGCCCAGGGCCGGATGTCTCAACCGCAACCAAGGCATCGGCATCGGATGGCGACGAGTACGCCAACATGGGCATCGGCTGCAGCTCCTGCGACGGAAGCACGAACTCACGAAGCAAGGCGAAAGCTCTGGCCTCGTAAGCAACAGCAAACACCACAGATTCTCCCGAGGAGCTCGTGTTCTGAACAGCAGGCAAGCGATCAAGCACATGTTCCAAAGCAAGTCTGTGGAGAATCGGCCCCAGTGCTGTGGCCTCAACTGCATGCTCCTCTGCTGTTGGGAGTGCCGGCCGCCGGGCAGATTTCGTGGCTGGGTCACGCACGAACACGTCTGGCATATTCTGATGCTGACTCAACATATCGGCACGATACAACAGATCTCGAACACGCCTGTCACGGGCTTTAGAAGATCGCACTGCTGGGTGCAGCCCCAGCCTCATGATTTTGGCAGCCTTTTTGTAACTTCGGCAATCCCTCACACACGGCGCAAGCCGTGCAACGAAATCCTTGGGATTTCCACACATCTCATCTCGCAAGTCTTTGGCTCGGATCTGCAAAGACATGTATGCCGGGCTGTGGCATGGGCTCTTCTTGGAACCCTTCTGGGTGCGGGCATGCTGGGCTTCCACACGGCGCTCTGCAATGGGGATTAACGCCAAGCCGGCGACCTCAGCTGCAAACAATGGACACGACATCAAATCTGCTCCGCAACACCAACGGTCACCCTGCTGCAGAACATCCGGCGAAAACAAGCGAGGCAACTGCTTGCGTAACCGGAGGGCCTCAGGCCCTTCTTCAGAAGCACACCGGATGCGATTCCAGACCTCACGAGCACGTTCCTGATCATGGTGAGCAAGGCCTGCAGCACACCATGGTAAACTGCGGAAGTGCGCAGTTTTCAGGGTAAGCACAGCCGTCAAAAACGACCGACCCATCTCGAAGTCTTGCACGATCTTGGTTCGATCCTCTGCTGGAAGATCAAGGGAAAAGCTTTGAACCAATGACGTAGCCCCATGAGACGACAAAGCAGAAAGCTCTTGCATGAAGTCGTTCAACGCCAGCTCTGGGGCACGACGGCCACGCATCGGGCATGATTCCAAGAGATTCCTGGTCGAAGCATCCATAGAGTTTGAACCACCACCTGTGAGAAGATGCCAGTGACACGGGCAGCTTTCTGTCCACGCGATCAAGTGCAAAGTCATTTCTGACAAAACCACAAGCATGGACAAGTATGCCTCAAAGAAGGGGCATCGCACGAGTGCATCGACCTCTAGAAGGGACGCACCTTCTGCTGCTTCGCCTGCACCGCCGACGGCACCTCCGTCCAGATACTTTGGCAAGCTCCAACCAAACCTCACGCAGGGCAACACCTCCTTCAGATCTAAAGCACACGAAGCAACCGTGCCCCAGCGAGCACGATAGCATTGAGACCTGAACTTTGCGACAGCTTCCTTGAAAACGGCCTCGCCTGGAAGACCCTGGCCAAAGCACTTGGCCAGCAACCGCTCCTTGGAATGCCTCTCTCTCAAAAATTTCGCCAGGACTGACATCTTCGAGACGTGCTCATCGTAGCACTCCATGCAAGAACCCAAATCTTTCGTTGCATTATGGATTATGTGCAGGAGGCCGCCTACACCGAAAGAAGTTTCAAAAGATATCGGCCCATCATCCTCATGTTCTGGGCAAGCTGGAACAGAGTCCGAATCCAAGAAATTCTCGAGCCCTGCTTGGACCGAAAATTCTGCTACATTTACATCATCCCCAAAGCTTGACTCTGAAAGTACTTGAAAACCCTGACCCTGACCATCACTCGCCAATGGCTGGCAAGACTCAGCATTAACTGCCCTGGGCGTGGGCGGCTCGAAAAACGGTAGCATGGCAGACAGATCAAAAGGCTCAAGTCTCGTAAGCAAGCTCTCCACGCCAAAGTCTGTCGTGATACTCACAAGACTCTTCAAGAAATGTCGCAGGGTTGCAAAGTCTCCAGTAATCAGATGCAGGGAGTGCAAAAAGGCAGAAAGGCGATGGCCTGCATTGGCCGACCTGCCACCGAGTGTTGTAGGAGGCGGGATGAGTTGAACAATCTTTCGTCGCATCTGCTGGATGGTCAAGCGGATGTCGGGCGAGAAACTTTCGGACCTTGGAATCGCAATTCCAGCACTCGAAAACCGAAACAAACGCTCCTCACGATATGCACAGCCATGCCGTCATGTTCCTAACTAGCGCTTGTAGCACAGCTACGTCAACTGTCAAACTACATAAAGCTGACTGCTGCTTCGCTACTGCCGGCAGGAATGCACATAGGACAACAGCTCTGCAGCATGTTGGTGCTCAACAAGATCCAACACAGTGACTTCATAATCGCGGCCACCTTGTGGAGAGGAATCTGTCAAGGCGAAAATGAAAACTCCTTTCAATAAGCTCGCCCGGACCTTAGACTGTTGCAACAGCGCATAGCCCATGTCCAAAGCAGCACGTCTCTGTGAAATTATGGCTTTCGACGGCAACTACAACCTGTCATCTGCTGTCAACCTGTCAATCCATGCCTCAGCAAGCTTCTCCGGCAAAAGTAAGCAAGCTGCTAGTTTCAAAGCTTGCGCCAATTCACCATCGCTGTTTAAGACCATAGCACACAGCATGGCCTCAACTAGGAAGCCAATGTTGAACGCGACTCCAGGCTTGGAAGCAGCCACGTACGCATGCCGTTTACTCGCCAGCAGCAAGCTCTCAGCATGTTGAAATCGCATGCCCTCCACAAAATCTTTCCAAACTGTCGGGTCTATAGCATCATTTGCACCGTGCCCCAAAGCAGCAATACAATCTGCCAATCCCCAGAGCTTGCTTGGATCGTGGATGCAATCAATTTGCTTCGAAGCTCCGGCAGTTTGGGCAGATGCTGCTTCTGCAAGAGCGGGTGTCTTACCGAACTTTCGCAATGCCGGCCACTGCTGAAGCTTCCTTCGCTGGCCACCAACAAGACCAGCAACAAATTTGCGACCTTTTGTCATACCGTAGGCATCATGATTCCAAGCCACCGGCAGATCTGGGACAACAACTTCGGACCAGCGATTTGTCAAGATGAGCATGGCATACGGAAATGGAAGTCGTAGCACAAGGGAAAATGGATATGCGAATGCAGAATGACACTCCTCAGGCCACACAGAATGCAACCGCTCTTGCTGCCCATATTCCAGCTCTGTGAAAAAACAACCACCACGTCTACCACATATGGTGAACCAAGCTTGAGGCTGCTGTAGCAGCATGGTTTCTGCAACATCGAACAACAATGCGAAACCATCTAAAGGCCGACCAGCAAGAGTCGTCCAATGTGATATCTGATGCTGCGCCTCGTGTCCAAGCAAGCTTGCATTCCGGAAAATGATTCGCTCACGAGGACGCAATGCCACTGCTCCCAGGATATGGCAATCGGCGGGTGGCAAGATTTCGAACGGTGTGTCACGCACTGCATCACGAAATGCAGGCACCAAGGCTTCTGTCAGGCATATATCCGGATCTTGCTCTTGCTGGCTACTGTAGTTCCTGCTATGGCGATTTGAGGATAGGAAAGTCTGTGATGCAACCGTTGCCACAAACACACACCGCACGTCTTCCCCGGGGCCTTGCATGACGGCTACCAGGCCTGCCAAGGCTATCACTGCCACTGACACAACAGCCTGATGTATCAGCTGCATCAGCATCGAAAAGATTTCATCTCCATGCCGGCAACGCTTGCCAGAGAAATCTTCCT
Organism: Symbiodinium necroappetens; assembly: GCA_905231915.1. NCBI lineage: Eukaryota > Dinophyceae > Suessiales > Symbiodiniaceae > Symbiodinium > Symbiodinium necroappetens. The sequence continues at coordinate 4,087 of CAJNJA010046708.1, read as the reverse complement.
ACGATACTCCTACTCCTACCCTATGGTGATGGAACTTCGATCTAATATGTGGCATCTGAGACAACACTAACACTAGGACTGACACAGAAAAGCCTCCTAATCTAAAAAGCTAGGCTAAGGTGTTGCCGCCTGGCAACCTGGATGTCATTCAAGTCCAGAAGTGTTCTGCTAGTTCTGCTGCTGCTCTGCTATTCTGCTACTCCGGCTACTCCGGCTGCTCCGGCTCTGGTGACTCTGGTGAATCTGAAATCTGAAACTCCTTCTTTGGACTCTGGACTCTTCGGAATCTTCGAACTTGGAACTCAAACAGCTCGCCCGCGGCGCGCAGCAGTCTCCACGTTGAAGCAGAAAAAGGCTCTAGCATGCTCACGCTGGTTGATTGATTCGGGAGTCGGGAGAAAACGAAAACTTATTGCTGCTTTTCTTGTACAACACAGTGTAACAGTGACACCGAACACCAGCATGTAGTGAGATATCTTAAGTCAAATCCAAATAATGACACATCTGACTCGACGAGTATGATATCTGCCGACTCGCACTGCTGAGCCGTTGATTGATTCACCAAATCGCCAAGTCATTTGCAGTTGCAGCTTCGACATTGCCACTGGGACTGGGATGGTCAAATGAAGGTTTCCATCATCTAATCTGTTCGGATTCAAAGCAGAATGTTCAAAGGTCGCTTTTCAGTTCAGCTGGTACTCGGCTCAACGGCTACTCTACGTTACATTGGCCCACGGACCCTGGATCAAGCTTTAAGAAGCTTTAAGGAAATGAAAGGAAATCAAATCGAATCGAAGGGGGCTTAAGGCACTTAGGGATAGGGACTTAAGGTCAACTTAGGGTTTTTTCTTTTTTTCGACACTCAGTTACGCCGGCAACAAATCCAAGGTCAAAACTGCCACCGCCCCACAACTAAAGCGCACCACCTGTCACCAGAATCGCCACCAGTCGACTTCACCCTGCCCCCAGCCAACCCAACTGTACACCTCCTAACCCCCTACATCCACGCACCACAAAGGAAACTGTTAACTTACTAGTGCGGAGCTGCCACCGAACTTCAGAATGGTGCGGTCGGGCTGTACACGCCCTCGTTAAACTTCCGATATCAACAAGAACAAGACTCTGAAGACCGCAGACGAGCTCCGATGGAAAACAGATCCACACGCATTCTGCACCCTCCAGACTCTGCCCCCAAAACACAGCAAGTCATGCAAGAAGGCAGCGACAACTGCAACAACATGCCTTAACCCCAAATGCTCAAATCGAGCCCAGTCACCCAATTGTGCCAGCTGCAAGAAATCCGGGAAGGAGGAGGCACAAAGCGTGCAGGCATCCCCTGGAAAAGTGGGGTGTTCAATTCGGGGGCAGCAGAGCTGGTGCCGAGTTTATAGCTCATAGTTCAGTATATGATTCAGGTTTCTGGGATTGCTAGCATCCCCCATAAACGATCTCGGATACCTCTTGGATATTATGTGCTTCGGGGGTTCCTGTAGAGAGGAAGGGGAGCGCAGTGCTCTCCGCCCCTGATTAGAGCAAGGAGTCGGCACGTTGGGAAGTACAGGTCGCAACTCGGGATCTGCGCTTCTCACTCACAGGTCTCGCAGGCTCCAGAGCAGAACGATCCCTGTGAGCTCCGGGTCTTGAAAAACTTCTGTGTGGGCTAATCATGATCTATTAGTCAATTCACCGACGAATTATTGATATGCTTACATAACTCATCGACAGGGCATGGACATGCACTTATTTGTATATGTATCTAGTTGTATTATGCATGTGTTTGCTTGCTTGTTTGATTACTTTTCCGGTCACTACTACTATTGTTGTTTACACTCATTCCCCATGCTGCAGTCGATTCAGACTCCGCTTAGGGAGCTGACGACATCATGGTTATTACTACTCCTATTCCTACTTATACTCCTACTCCTACTCCTACTCCCACCACCACGAACTATACTACAAGCAATATTGCTATAAATATGATGATGATGCTGATGATGATGATGATGACGACGATGACGATGATGATGATGATGATGACGGTTATTAGTTTCTTCCCGGAACAAGATGTTGCTCTCAACCTTCGAACCAAGTCCAGCAGACAGGTGGGGCAGCGATACTAGTGCCAAAACCCTGCACCCCAAACCCTTCCTCTTAAGCTCGAACCTCAAACCTAAACCCAAGCTTCGGACCCTCAAGGATTTTGGGTGGTTCTTATCATCCTCTGCTCCAGGGTCTCATTGCATTTGAGTGTTGGGGGTGTGGGTTGGGTTTTGCCAGGTTCGGATTTGCGTTTAGTTTGGGCTGTTAGGTCCCTGGGGCCGGCAGAAAGGATCTTACGAGCTGCTGGGATCGAAGCTTCTTTGGGTTGCTGGCCTTCGTCATCGAGGTACTTCGGGATGCACTCACCGAGGTCAGGGTAGAGCTTAGCCAGCGCGTCCATCACGTCATCATAAGACACATCCTCTGCACCCGGCATCTGAAGAGAGCAAGCGACGGGCCTGGTGGCTCTGTGCTTCCGAAGATCAACAAACGTCGGGGTGAACCAAAAACCGGTCACCCTGGTCCTGCTTCTCCAAGATGCATCGCCTCACTTCGAATTGGTAGGTGACCTGCAGTGCGGGACTCGGGGACCTTGGGAGCCTCCAAGGCGCTGCCCCAGAGAACAGCTTTAAGGTATTAGTACTTCGAACATAGACGAACGCAGCTGCCCAAAAAAGGACTGCCGTTGGCCCTGTCCGGAGCGCAGCGCGAATCGATGTGGGCAGTTTAGGGCAGCATGCTCCATATGGGGTCTTGAGAATGCATCCTTTGCAACAGCAAGGAACCAAAGCCCTGGAAAACGCAGCAAAGAAGCACGAGTAGAAAAAAGGAGCCCAAGTCACTGATCCTAGCAATTCCAAGCATGAAGCCATGTGCGCGACAGCCTCGCCTTGAGGATTGCCACCATGTTTGTCAGAAGAGGCCGAACACCTTGCATGGGCAACTCGTTGAAAAGCTGGATGATCCTTCTTCGGTAAGCCTCTAAGGAGCCTAAGCTCTAAAGCCCCGAAGCCCAAAACTTCAACATCTGAGTCGATGCTGAAATCCGAGCTTCCACCAAATCTCGGGACCCCCGACAGGGATGCTTGGGTTTTTTTTTTGTACTGACTCAGGAATCCGCACAGCGGAAGGATGCTTGGGTTTAGGGTATAAGGTTCGGGACACGGATTCGGGGATCTGCATTTCGAAGGGCTTCTGGCTTCAGGCTGCTCGGGACCTATACCTTTAGGGCTTTGGGGGCTTGGAGCTGGGTACTTCGGGGCTTCAGGACCTGGAGGACTCGACTTTCCGCCGGAGCATCGTCCCACAACCCTGAAGAAGGTCTTCGTCGGCACGGCTTTCATCAGTTGAGGGTGCTGTTTTTCTTGGGGTCCAAGGGCTGTTTAAGTTCTGAGGTTCGGGAGGGATTCTAGGCTCATTCTAGACTTTACTTTGGCCTTTGACTTTAGGGTAGAGGAGCCGAGCGCCGGGCAGATGCGCAGCTAAGTCGGACAGGACAACGCCTTCCCAAACCTTTTCGAGCCGTCGAGCGCTGCGCGGCCGCTGGGCTCACCGGGGCTCGTAACCCCATCAGACCGCAACAGGAATGAGCTTTGCATCGTAAACCCTAGAGGTAGCCCCTAAAGAGCCTCCCATATCCCTGAACTTCCCGAGCTAGATCTCCCGGAAAGACTCAGAACTAGGGCCAGTCGACAAGCCATGCTAACAACACCAGCCACAAAAACTTGAGAATATGTGACATACTCCGATCCATGCGAAAGCAACACTTCTGCGTCGACCTCAGACTCTCTTGGAAAGTTCACGTCCCGGTGTGCACCGAGCCACTCGAACAGAGTAGGTAAGGATTTGTTTGGGTGTCCTCACAGGTCCACCCGAGCAAGCGTGTCAAACTTATCCAGGCACCTGCTTCGCCCAACACGAAAGCCAACGCACGGCCGCAAGATCAACCTCAGACTCTCTTGGAAAGTTCACGTCCCGGTGTGAACGAGCCACTCGAACAAAGTAGGTAAGGATTTGTTTGGGTGTCCTCACAGGTCCACCCGAGCAA
>CAJNJA010046697.1:9895-26460 GCA_905231915.1 Symbiodinium necroappetens | reverse complement strand
CCTTAAACCCTAAACCCTAATCCCAGGGTTAGGGTTTAGAGAGGGAAAAAACCCTAAACCCTAAACCCTAAAGGGCTCCAGAAGATCTCAGGTCCATGAAGATTTCGGCGAGTCGCCTCCCGAGCCCTGGTGCTTGGAGGAGGTGGCTGAGCTGGTGCTTTCTGTGACTGGGTCCTTATTTTTGTTCCGATATATAGATATATATATATATAGATATATATATATACAGATATATAGGTATATAGATATATAGATATATAGATATATAGATATAGGGGTCTTGAGCCGCTTCATGTGGGGGTGGGATAGGGATGTAAGTAGAATGCTATGTTTATGTCCTTACTACTGACTTCGTCTTGAAGTTAGAATTCTCGGAGTGTCTACGACTTCTACGGTCGGTGCATATGGCTATGCCTAAAGCTACAGGGGGCTGTGATTTGTCTTTGAACCCAAGATTTGGCTTGCTAGTAGGCGCCAGCATTATGGAAGAGGCGATTTGACGATTCATGATTTTATCCCTGCTTCAGAACTCAGGTGATGCTGCAGCAGGGTCACAAGACTCCCACTCACATGGCAAAGATCCTGGATGGGCATGTAGAGGTGCTGATGAAGCTGAACCCCGAGGATGAGACTGCAGCCGACAGCTTCGGCAAGGCTTTGGCCAAATGCGTCTTCGAGTTTTGGCGCGCAAACGGGCAGCGGCTGGAGCTCACGATCGATTCTTTGCTGAACAGGAAGGTGCTGTCTCCTCGGCCTGTGGCGGAGGTTGCACTGTTGAGCAAGGACTGTGATTCCATGCACATACGCAACGTCCTGCACACCGCTGTCAGGAAAGGCCTGGACCGTCTGCAGTCAGCACGAACAGAGCTGGCTGTTGCAAAGAAGTTGGTTCAGGAAGACGCCTTGGAGAAACGCCGGACCGAGCTGGACAATGCAATTCAGCAAGTAGCATCTCTCTTCTTGTGCATATTCACCGGCTTGGTGAGAAATGTGGCGGACGCCCGCAATGATGTCAGCCTTTGCAAAATCAGGCTGCGTAGAATTGCAGCCGTTGGTCGCAGATACCTCTCAGACATCAAGCCGCTAGTGGATGCTGCGGGGAGCAAGATTCCTGGGGTCTCCAGCAACCCGGACATCGCCGAAGTCTTCGCGACGCTAGGCACCTTATGATGACAGATGACCTATACAAGAAACTCTGTACAGCAGGCATCGAGCAGTTTATGAAAAGACGTTAGCGCAGTGTCTCGCGAATCGGCTATGCAGCTGCTGAGGTTTGTGGTGAGTTAGCCTGTCAGGTATGTCAATCATACGAACACTCGTGCTTACACTCGCAGCGACAAAGAAAACAGAACCAGAGATTAACGCAAGTTGTGAAATCATTCAATGCAAGCTGCTTTCGATGCACTGACGATATCTCCTTAACCTAAACCTCACGAATAGCAGCTGAACCCTACTGTAACCCCCTAAACCCTAAACAAAACCTTATATGTCTACAAGACCTGAACCCCATAATGCCAGAGGGTCGCTCCAAGCCTTGAGGCTCCCTGCGAGGGGCCCACGAGAGAGTAATCATGTAAAGATGCATATGCACATATATATATATATGTATACATACATAAACATATATATATATATAATATGTACACATGATGTAGTAGACATGCTTACAATGATACATGTGCATATGAGCTTGTTTTTCTAAAGGCATATCATGCAGTCTATAGATAGATAGATAGATAGATAGATAGATCGTCTTGATACACGAGAGAGAGAGAGAGAGAGAGAAAAAAAAAGAGAGAGAGAGAGAGAGGGGGTTGCTTTAACCCTGAAATCCATGGCGGGGGCCACATCCCTCTCAGGGACATGAGCCTGATGAGCACCCAACCCTCAACCCCAAAAAAGCGCAAGCCTTTGAGCCCGGACACGCCTCCAAAGCACTCCCCCCCCACCCCACCAACACGAATCATGAAGCCCTGACGCTCCTGAAACCTTCGAAGCCCCCCTTCTGACAGGACATGCGCCTTCCCGAGAAGCAGCTTTTTGGCTTGCCGGTCACTTTCGATCTCCCGGAGGCCTCAGCAGGGATCCGGTGTTGGGGTTTCTGTCTGGAAAATCGGCACCTTTTGTAAGGTCGTTTCGAAGAATTTGACATTTAAAGGCTTCCTTGAAGGAACCCCCGAAGGATCCCGTGAAGTTAAACCCTTACAAGGTGTTTTTGGGAATTTGTTGGGAGGGGGATTTGAGGAATTCAGTCCCGGGCTTGAGCTGTTTCAGGTTCTGGGATTGTGAGGTCTTTTCAGGTGTAGTCAGGTGTAGGCCGTATGGTTTAGCGGCTAGCCAGGGGCGAGTTATAGGGTTTAGGGCTAGTTTAGGGTTTAGGATTTGCATAGAGCTTAGGCGGCGCGGGTGTGGGATGTCAGGTCGCAGCCTTCGGGGCTTTTTCGTGCAGATCCAAGCAGACTGATCTCTTGAGAGTAGAACTTCGGTGTGCGTGAGTTTGGGTGTTGGGGTGTGTGGACTTGGATTTTTCGGGAAATTTCAAGGCATGTTGGTGCACAGCCGTGGATTCTACAGGAATAGCGGGGTATAAGGTCTCAATTTGGGGACTGGCTTTGGAAGTTGGCTTTGATTCTTTGGTGGCGCAGGTTCCTTGATAAACCGTCTATCACAGTTTCATGGCTCTTGGTAATATGCATAGGTCATAGGTGACAAACAGAACAGTCTGTGACTTTTTCGGGGCCCTCCTCGATCCGAAGCTCTGAAGCTCTGGCATGTCGTGGCAGAAGCAGCGCTGGTCCGAAGTGATGCCAACCTGGACCCTGAAAGTATGTAGGATAATAGCCGTTTATGGGCTTTGGGCCATTATTTCGCCTACTTTGGGGGGTAGGAACCAATAATTCCAATGGAAAGCCTTGCCATGCGGGAGCCAAAAACTATCCCATAGCTGTACACGGCTGGTTTCGGAAACTTGGGGAGGTTCATCTAGGTCTAGGGGCGTCGTGACTCATGATAGGCTCCCCTAAAGCCTAAACCCTAAAACCCTAAAGCCCTAAACCCTAAAACCCTAAAGCCCTAAACCCTAAACCTTGTGTCCTTTGGACTCTTGAAGTATCCTACATTCTTTTCGAGCCCTGAAGGCCCTAAGGCTGTCGGCCCCGGACCTTTCGGCCCTTAGATTAGGGTCCCTTTTTAGGGTACCTTAAAGGGATCTATAAGGGTTTCAATAGGGTTTCTATAAGGGTACTTATGGCTAGTTCTCAGACCCCAAAAGCGCCAAGAGGTCGATGGCATCAAGCAGGGAGACAAGCTGCTGCTGAAGTGGAAGGGTGCGGACGTTGCGGTCCTGGAGGCTTCTTCCATCTGGAAGCCCAACAAGGCAAGCTCGGCTTTCTTTCGCTCTGGCGCTTGCAGGGCTTCGGAAATATCGGTTGCAAACTGTGTCCTTCACCCATCGACATGTGAAGCAAGCTTTGCTTTGTGACTGCCAGCAATTGCAGCTTCTGCTCAAAGCCTTAATCTCCTTCCTCGCTTCTAGTTCCTGCGAAGCTTTCCGTGCGGAATGCCAGAAGGTCGGAATCTTGTGACATCACGTCAGCATAGTTTTCGGTCGAGTCCGTCCCCATGTACACACCCAACCGAAGCTCGAGCGAATCGGAGGAACAGCCAATGCCACAACTGCCCTGTGAATCCTGGGTTTGCTCTGGCTGCAGCCTCCATCCTATCTTGAACCCCTGGCGTGGCCCAGGATCGTTTAGAAGCTCTGTATAGAAGTCTTTAAAACTCAATGACATTCATCAAGAGCCGACAGAACCCGAAAGACAAGCCAGGTGGTGGAGGCCAAGGAGTGCTACGGCACTAGCAGCCTCGAGCACCCCACCGTGGCCTCCTTGGTGCAGGACTTTTGCTAATCTCCCGGCTCTGGGGGCGCCGGCATTCTGTGCTAGGCTTTCGTTTGGGGTTTAAGGTTTTGGGGGGAGGAAGTTCTTCAGCAGTTTAGGGCCTACGAGGTCTAGAGTTGCAGAACTTCTGCAAAGTTTTCTTACGATGCCCCCCACTCCGGGCTTCGTTCTGTGGGGCTGGCACACTTCCACGTGCCGGGGTTAGCACTTCTGCTGAGCATTCCGCTTCGATAGCTCTGGAGAACCCAGAGCTTGTAACCTACAGCAATTCTAGTGCAGAGTAGTTATCTTATAGAATGATAAGTATCCCAGCCCCAATTAGGGCCTCCTTCTAAACCCTAAACCCTAAATTACTTCTACAGAAGGAATGATGAAGGATCTGGGGGGCCGTGTTGTCGTCCTTTCACAGGGATTGGCACTCAGGGCCCCGGGATGGTGTCACCTTTTCTCGGGAGAGCCTACTTCATTAAATCCTATAACAAGAGCCACGGTCTAGGGTTTAGGGTTTAGGATTTAGGGTTCTGGGTCCAAAAAACTTAAAAAAAGGGGTTTAGAGTACGGGCCACCGAGACAGGGACTACCAGGGACCACTGCAAGGCAGGCTCCGGGTCAGGTTTCGTGGGGCTCGGCGGATGCAGGAGATTGGCAAATTCTACGTCGGCGGCAAGATCCATGGGTTCGAGCTTCCTAAGCTACTCGGAGGCTTTCGAGTGTACCCTAAAGCTCTAAGTTATTTATGTGTTGAGATGAAGTCCTTCTGAACAAAGAGATTGTAAAGCGATGCACAAGCTCGCCTTGATTCTGGGCAGCATCTTTTGCTTGAAAGAGTGAGGTTAGGAGGACAGCGCTCAGCTGTTGGAGGATCACCGACCTCATCTGAATGACATTTGCGTCGTTTGGTTTCGCCTCCATCCCAGCACCCTTTCCTAAACACGACTCTGATTTTGGGGAGCCCCTAGACTCAACCCTCAAAATTCTACACACCCCCAAACCCTAAACCCCAAACCCTATAAACCCTAAACGAGTGTCCGAGTGTGAGCGCCGAAACCCAGCCTCCCTCTGATTCGGCCAAGGTTCGGCTACCCTACGCAGACCCCGGCTGAGGTCCGGGCTACGCTGCCTGAGAACAAGCAGGCGCCTTTGGGTTTTAGAGGTGTTTTTTGGATGAAGGGTCTCAGATCTACACATGCTCCCTGGGTTGACAGTCTCTGGCGATTGCACAAGCCTAGATGCAAACAATGGGTTTAGGGTCAGGCGCTTTGGGGTTTTGGGAGTGTGGGTTTTGAGGCTGTTGAGGTTCGGGAGTCCAGGATGGGGGATGAACAAAAGTGGGTTTTGAGGCTCGGGGTCTTCGTATGTCTTGATTTCCGGTTTTACAGTTCAGGGTGTCAGGGTGTCTCCAGGGCCTCTTTCAAGCACCTGTACGTGTTCAATGTATCTCGATGGGCCGTTTGAGCTTTGAGTCATTGAGAGTTTCAGCGTGTTATTAGATGGTGGGATCCTCATTCTAGTGACCGGAAAAAAGGTTCCCCTCAATTTTCTTAGCTCACAATTCAGTAATTCAGTTCTCCATTACCCAACCTCAAGTCCCCATCTTCATTTGCTATAAAAGACGTTGCCGTCAATGTGCTTGGACACTATGAAGCCTCTGATGAACTAGGATGTTTCCACATGGAAAACGGCATGATCACGAGAAGGGATGACAAGTGCGGGTATACTGGAACCCTGCCTGCGCTAAACCCCCTTAACAAAGCAAGAAGGTGGTTGCCTTCCAGAACCGCAACCCTATCCACCGTGCCCACTTCGAGCTCCTGGTCTGTGCCCAGATGCTTGGGAGCATTGACGTGGTAGGTGCCGAGTTGCCTTCAGTGTCCGTACACGTTATGGTCCTTACGTTTGAGGAATAGGCTTCCAAGGTTGAGTTGAGGTTAGCGGAACCGGTCGATCTCAGCGTGGGCTACAAGTACAGTACGCACCAACTGCGAATTGCGACATGGACACTTCCCGACAGGCTGTTGTTGCAGTTTGCAATCTTCCAACTCACGTGCTGCACCACCCTAGACTGCACAGGCACCCTGTGTGAGTCAGACTGCTTGACCAGTTCGGCCGAGTAGAACGAGTAGAAATCCTCTGTTTGCGCTTGCAGGGTACTTCCTCGGTCAATCGTTCCTGCTTTCGGTGGAGACTGTATGAAGCTGCAACATCAATGGAGCACCTGCTCAAAGAATACGCGTACTGTGCAGGAGCTCGTAACTAGGAGTGGCAAGTTCATCTTCAGGATAACGGTACGAGAATCAATGTAGAACCTGTCCTTAGCAAGACGTGACGGAATGAAGAAAATGTAAGTCTCTGACCGTAGGTTTTCCTAAAGCTGCTTAGCATGTACGTGCATTCCTTTTGTCCAGGAAGGACGTGCAGGATTCCGTCCTTCTTGTTCATCCTACTTGCGGACCCACCCAGCCGGGTGACATCGACGGCATCGTGCGGATCCAGACCTATGAGGCCCTGAAGGCGGAGACCGCGCAGGAGTACCCGATGCTGCTCGAACCGAGTCGAGCGGCATGTTTCTTAAACATGATCCTCCCAGTCCCAAGTTGGTGGCTTTGATTCGTTTTCACATAACTAATAATTAAGGCTTCTTGGGTCGTTCAGTTCTTTCGCGTCGTTGAGCAGTCCTCTCTCTCTGTGTCTTGTGATCATGTCTTGCAAGGTGTTGCTGCTGCTGCTGTTGTTGTTGCTGTTGCTGGTGCACTTGCTGCAGGTTGTTATCTGGATGATTGCTTGTGTGCGCGTGGCTTTCTGCACCCTATTTGCTGACCGTTCTTGCCTCGAAGTTGCTACTCATTAATAGCCAGTAAAAGTCCTAAGCCCGAAAACCTCAGATCTTGTGGAAGGCCTTTCGAATTTGCGCGCTTTGTGCCCCTGTACATCCAAATAGTGCTGCAGAAAGTTCCATGGGATGCAGGCGATAAGGTACTGTGGATCCCGTTATCCTGAAAGCTCCTAGAGCTTCTATGCTAGTTCCTCTCTTTGGTTTTAAGCATTAGGATCCAACAAAACAAGGACTTACAAGGTGGACTATAGGCCTGTTTCTAAGGTTCCGGTGGGCCTACTTGCCATACAGCATGAAGATGGCTGGACCTCGCGAGGCTGGACGCGCATTTTTGCGCGGCTCCGGGTGGAAGGTTCTCGTTTCCGGATGGAAGATTTTACACGAGGAGACCTGAGATGCAAGGTTCGAAAGGGGCAGCTTGTAACCCTGTGCTTACTTCGAGTTTTAGGGGTGGTATTCCTAACTACGGTTTCATTTCGAGTAGCAGAGCAGTAGCAGTTTTAAGGCCGGTTTGGGGGATTCAGGTTTTCCCCGACATGCAGGGGTTTGAATGCTGGTTCTTGCAAGGCCATCCAGCACATGATCATCCGAAAGAACTACGGCGCCACTCACTTCATCATCGGACGCGACATGGCTGGTACGAAGAGCCTCAGATGCTTTGAGCCAGCTTGTGTTTTCCTGCATTCCCGTTCAGATTTCTTCCGCCTCTAACTGCAAAGAGAAATCCCTGTTGCTTCGGCTTTGGTTTTCGGGTTTCGGTCTGGGCGGCTCAGGAGCACCATTGATGGCGAGGACTTCTACGGACCCTATGATGCCCAAGAGACCGGCAAGAAGTATTCCGCAGAGCTCGGCGTGACTGTCACTCACTACGAGAACATGGAGCCTTGTCATGAATTCTATTTAACCCTCGGAACCCCTAGCAGTTGGTTAGGAAAGGAGAAGCCCTATGGCTTCATTCAACTGCCGTCTTGGGTGCTGAAGGTTTCGAAATTAGCTGCTTATACGCCCTTACTCAGTTGTTCATGAAGATGTAGATCATGCTAATTTTGATGATGACGCTGACGTGATGGTGGTGATGATGATTCTGATGATTACCTGACGACGAGGAAGGCGATGACGAATATGATGATGGTGATGATGATGAGGAGGAGGAGGATGATGGTGGTGGTGATGATGACGATAATGTTCCTGATGATTACGGTGTTGATGATGATTATGATGATGATAATGCTGATAATGATGATGATGATCATGATGACGATGGTCATGATGATGATGATCATCATCATCATCATGGTGAAAGCGATGATGCGATGATGACGAACATGATGATGGTAATGGCGATTCTGCTGCCGGTAAGAACGATGTCGCTGCTGTTGTTAATTGTGGTGACGATGATAATGATGATGATGATGATGATGAGGTGGTGGTGGTGGTGGTGGTGGCGTGGTGGTTGTTAGCATTCGGATAAGGATGCTGTGCTAGTGATGATTCTAGAGGTGGTGTCTTGTGTCTGTGGCAAAGCTCAGGGCGAAGTTGAGGTTGACGTTGGTTATTGCGGTGGTGATGAACTGCTTTCTGTAAGAATGAAAGGGGTTTGATAATTTGCACGCGGTTCCCTTTCGCGAGCCAGTGAAGGTCTACGTTGGCCCAGACGAGGGCTACGTGCAGGAGAGTGTGGCCAAGAGCAAGGGCGGCTTGCGATAGAACAAGAGGGGACACGATGCCGGATCCTTCACAACTAGAAGCAAGATAGCTGTCCTTGATTCTGAACCCCTAAACCCGAAACCCCAAATCCACCCTACACCCTAACCCCTAAGCCCTAAACCTAAGCAGGTGGTGGTCCTCCGCTCCAACATTGCACGAACATAGACCGTAAGACTCAAGTTCTTATCTGTGATGTACACTCTGGAAGCAGTGATGCATGACTGAAAGTTGGGGTTTAGGGTCTAGGGCTTACGGCTACCAAGGAACTAACTCGCAGATTCAATAGTTTAAGTTCGACGGATCGGTGGGTCCAAGTCAACTAGTCAAGCCAAGCCCAAGTTGTGACGTCACATCCAAAGCTTCAACGGGCCTAGAGCTTTCAGCTTGTCTAGGGAATGAGGGGCTGCTTTGATGGTTGATTGTTTGACTCACCTGCTTTGGGACATGTTGATGGTCTCGGCATGTCTCGGCTTCAGAAGCTTAATTAGCACAGGATACCATCAACTAGAAGCAGGGCGTATCATTGGCTATACAGTAAGCAGTATACAGTATACAGACCAACCACCTCAGGGTTGTAAGGTGGCACCCTGAGCAGTTTAATTAGTTCATGAGATTGTAAACCCCTAATCTTAAACCCTGTAAACTTGAAGCACACTGACTTGAACAGCTGGCTGAGTGTGAAAACAAGCACGCTGAAAATGGCCTCAAAACCCTAGACCCTAAACCCTAAACCCTAAACCGTACGTAGCCAAGGCTACAAGGTGGTGAAGCTCTCCGGCACCGAGTTCCGCCGTCGCCTCCGCGCCGGCGAGGACATCCCGGAGCCCCTTGGCTTTGTTTTTTGGGTGGGGGAGGGTTTGTGCTGTGTTGTTTCTCACTAGGATTTAGGGTTTGCAATACAGGTTTCAATTAGTATGTTTCTGATAGGGTTTGGGCCCATTTTGCTAGGATGTCGTATTTATTTGTTGCGAAGTGCCCGCACTGAAATACCACATGCTTCGTTGCAACCATTTTCGGGTGCCCTGAACCCTAAACACCAAGATGGCCGATGACAGGTGGTTTGCATTCAAGTCCGTGGTGGACATCCTCCGAAAGGCAGGAGACAGTGCCTTCTGTGCGTAGAGCAGGCGACCGCTGCTTTCGCAGCATCTCTGATGCTGCGAATAATCCCGACTTAGAGCTTGTTCTATAGTTTTGTGACCCAACACCTCTCAGCCCAGATATCACTAGCTTCCCGAAATGCTGTCGAACTCCATGCCGGGTATCTGCAGCGTGTCCCGGGAAGACGACCATCTACATGGCCTCTCGCCGTCTGTGCTACAAGGAGCCAGGCAGGTCGAGGATCATGTGGCAATCCTTTCACGGCCGGTGGCTGCATCCCATGCCGTGTCGGGTATCGCTTGCTCACAAAATGCGACGCGAGCGAGTGACTCAGTGCTTCTAACCGAGAGTCTCAATCCCGCAGTGATGCAGAATGCGAACGATCCTCCCCCGAACAAGCCCGAACACATAAACGAACAACTTCACAGCTGGTCTGCCCACTTTCCAGCATAATTACAACAATCTAGTGGCGGCAACTACGAATCGCATTCTGCGATCACAAATTTTGCCTTTTCCTCCGTGTGGCAGTCGGCTGCCCGTCAAGCCCTCTTGAAGATTTCATGCGCGATTCAAAAGCTGCTACACCCGGTTTTAGATTTCGGGTAGTTCTCCCGGACTGGACCTGGGAGATTTGATGTTGAGGTGCTGCCCGCTTAGCTAGTTGAATTTCCATCGGAGCTTCATGGGATTTGGGGCTGCGCACATGCTCTTGCCAAGGCAGACAACCCAAAGCCGTTGCACCCTAACGGCCGAAGATACACGAAGAGGATGTAATGTCAAGGCCTTGCTTCTGAAACATGCCTTCCCAGCCCTTTGGCAGTGCCCTAGAAATCCAAGGCCTTCGAAACATGAATATACCAAAGCCTGCGTGCCTTATCCGAGCCATATGCCTCTGGATTCCAATGGCCTACAATTTTCTCGTTCACGCCTTACAGTTCTGGGGTCATCCTAATCCCCGTACCTGCACACCTTCTAGTTTATAATCATAAACCCTAGACCCGAAATCATGTACCAGTAGGGCTTGGAGAAAGCAGCCTACGATGTTCACCGTCACCCCTTATGCTTAGAAGGCCACCCCTAAAACCTAAACCCTCAATCCGAGCACAGCTAGGCAGAGCCTTTTCGTGCTAGCAACCCAAAGACTCCAAAAAACGCCGCTCGAAATGAGACTTAGACCTTACCTGGACCCTATAAGGAGATCATAATAAGGAGCCCTAAGAAAGGAAGGTTTTATAGGGTTAGGGTAGACCTTAAGCGTCTGGTGGAGACCTTCATCTGGCTCCTGCTTCAATAAAAAATAGACATTAGCGTCTAGAGTGGTCCTTACTATGGTTGCTGTGCATTCCTTGGCCAAAAGGTTTTGGAACTTTGGGGTCTTTACCGAACCTCCATCTCTCACAGAATTATTTTTTAAAAAAATTACAATGAGGGTTTAGGGTTTAAGGTTTCACGTCTCTCGTGATGAGGACCTATAATTTGTCACATCGCTGAACGACCGAGGAAGTTCCCGGACCTGTCTCGGGCTCTCTGATGGTATCTGGCCTTGCGCTGTTCGGAGCTTCCAGACTGCAAGTTCCTCTCTACCTGGGGCCCCAAAAATTTGCGGAAGACTAGTTGATAGGTGCTGGGGCTCTTATGCTACCTACTTGGGGGGGGGGGAGGTAAACCCTAAACCTCGCCAAGGCATGTCCGAGTGTGAGTGCTGAAACCCCTCTAGAAGGGCTCGCTAAAGCCTTATCGAACCCTTACGGAACCCCCAACCCGGTAGGGTTTAGGGTCTAGGTGCCGCCGAAGCAGCTCTGTCAGTGTAAGGCTTCGGTCGTTCAGGTTTGGCCCTGTCGGGATGTTCTTGTCTTAGGATGCCTGAAAGTTTCGGGAGGATGCGGATGTTTAGAGTTTCGCAGTGCAGGGTCTTGCCTCAGATGGCGCTTCAAGAATGTGTGTTTCTTGTCGCTGGCTGTAGTTCGATTTCCAGTTGGTTTCCGTCGGACTTCAGTGGAGGAAGTGAATCCATTTGCCTCCCCCCCCCCGCCCAATGTCCTCACGTCCCACATTTTGTTCCATTAAATCCCTAAACCCCGAAGCCTAAGCAATCAGCCCTAATCACCAGACCCTATAGGCAACCCCAGAAAGTTGGAACATGGATTTAGGATAACCATAGTTTTCCTTTAAGGGCATGAGGATAATGATGTTCCAACTTTCTGTCTTCTACTTTAAACTTCTGACACCAGAGCCAGAGAGCCAGGCCTTGTTCTACATGCGCCCAACTCGATGGGTTCTGCAGAAGACGGTGCTTCCAGCGCCAGGAATCGGCGGCAAGTCTGATCATTCGGATACGTGATGAGATGATGCTGGTGGTGGCGCCTATAATCCTTCCGATGGTCAGTGTCGATGATGCGTGTCAACATCAACCTCCTGACCTCTTCCCATCATCGCTTGCACTTGCCTTAAACCCTAAAGCCTAAACCCCTAAACCTTAAACCCTAAACTTATCACCCGCATCATCTTTTCACCCTCAGAGCCGCCATGGTCCGCCATGGTTATCGCGATCACCCCTTCAACCTTTGACGTCTTGTCCCCGGTTTCGCAGTCTCTTAAATGCAACGCCTGATTGATGCTTTTTTGACTTCAACTAGCTAGTAAATTCTCACCATGGAATATATGGGGATGAGTGTTGATAAGTCAACAGAGCCTCTAAGAACACTCTAAACCCCATTGGCGCCTTCTGAAAAACCAGATGCAAACCCGTATCAGTAGCAGTCATCGAGGTCGTTGCCCTTTAAAAGAAGCTAAACCCTAAATGAAGTGGCCGGCTCGATCAAGCCTCCAGGATGCCTTCCCGCACATCGGACCTCGGAACCGCTTTTTCGGGTTCATGCTTCAAGTATCCCGAACTTCTGTTCGAGTTTGGGGCTTAGGGTTTTGTGTAGGGATTCTATATGTGGGTTCAGGCCGCCAGCCCACGAGCCGTGAAGCCTAACCGGAGCCCCTGCCGCCCAGTGCTGAGAACCGCAAGCTACACCTCCCTGAACCCCAAGTCCAAAAGACACCAACCCAAAACAGACGACCCATAATATTAGGGTTTAGGGTTTAGGGTTAATCATAGTATTAATTCCCATACCCCAAAGCCCCAAATCCTAAACCCTAAACCCTAAACCGTTCAAAGGCAGAACTAGACGTGCAGGAGAGGGCCCCTCCAAGGAGACTCGCGACAATGGCCGCCAAGACAGACCAGTGGTTATTACTTACTACCCACAGGCTCCTTAGTAGTTCCTTTTTGGGATTACCTTGTGGGATTCTAAATATAAACCCCCAAGAAGGAACTACTTAGGAGCCTATGAGTAGTAGAGTCCCATGTACTTTTGGGATTTAGGGGTGAGGGGTTCAGGGGCTGAGGGCTTGCAGCGCCGACCCGAACCCTATTATTATATACTATATATTGTATATTTCATATTATCTATTATATATTGTATGTTGTATATTGTATATTATAAATAAATGAGTAAATAAATAAATAAATATATATATATGTATATATGTATATATTCCATAGTATAATAAATCATTCCTTCTATTGCAAGCCCTACTTTCTGCTATGTGGGTACTTTGGACCCTCAGGGTTGGGCTTTGGCATCGTGTGGATCCAAAGTTGGGAGACGTGGGACCGGAATTCTAAGGTGCCTGGTTTTAGTATGGTTTTTAGTAATGTTGAGGATGTTGACATCTTGTGCTTCCGGGTTTGGATTTTGCTTAAATTCTGGCCAACATAGCGTGACCTAGGTGTTGTTCATAGACTGTAGACCCGAAGGTATACGACAAAGATGTTGTTTCGAGATCGCAAGAGTCTCCTTCGGGGTACCAAGGCAGGCCCAAGGCCAGGCTGCTTTCCAGTAGCCGGCCCTCCTCTGTCATAGCCCAGATGCAGATGATGATACTTCTCCCCCGCTTTTCGGCTTCTTCAACTCCCAAACACCCGAAACGATTTCTGATCACAGAACCATGAGGTAACGGGTACGATACATGTGGTCCACAACCCAAATCCTCAACCCCTAAAGGGCGTACTACACGAGCATGAACGATCATCACTGAATCAGCGTCGTCGTAGCTTGCCCAGGGCTACTACGTCAAACATTCCACTTTTAAGATTTAGGGCATAGGGTGCTAGGGCAGCAGCGCAAGCACCATCATTCTCAGCATCCTGACCACTATCATGGTCATAGTCCCCGCCATAAGCCAAAATTAGTGGAGGATTGAACGAATACTGCCGTTGTTGGCTGATTTAGACGGCTGCCCAGGCTACTTCAATCTGCGTGCGATCGCCGTGGGTGAGTCGCCTGGATCCAACCACTACCCCAGCGGAAGTTGTGAAGTCTTCCCCTGAGGGTATAAGGAAGTTATTAGCCAATTTTTCTTTATCTGGTATATAAGGTCTGTCTGTAATCAAACTATTTATCCAATATAAGGTCTGTGTTTCTTGCGTGTTTGAAGCAGAGAGATCCACCAGTGCATTCAATATGGGATCCCAATACGGCTTCTGTGGTGCTTCTTTAACGTGTTTTGATGCTTTCTGGGTACTTATATACCTGGGAAGTCGCGGCGTGTCGGCCGAGGGAGAGAGATTTCCTAAGGGTATTGGTTCAATGTTGTTGTTGATTTGTTTTTGATCCGGGAACCTTGTAAGGCTTTCCAGGTACTAAATTTCTGGGAGGGGGTGGGCCTTGTTGCAGATCAGACTGCAGCTCTGCTAGAGACCGCCAGATCCCATAATCCAACATCTGCGAGACTCGAAACCCTGGAACATAAAGCCGACTAGCAGAATCAAAGCAATTAAGCTTCGAAACCCAAACCATCCCATGCACTGAGCCTCGAAAGCTCCAAGGCCCCCAATCCAAGGCCCCAGACTCCTCTGACGATGACACATCAAAGCGCGTTCAGCAAAGCCCACAACTCAAAGACAAAGGCCTTACCACCCATTAAGAAAACCCTAAACCTCTGTAGAACAGCCCTAAAGTGCTGAAACATTTAACCCTAAGCCCCTAAAGTCCCGACCCTTAAACCTCAAACCCAAACCTAAATCCTAAACCCCCACCCTCCACTTTCAGGAAGGCCTTGGAGAGCGGCGCAGCTCCCAAGGTGGTCGCCCAGGCGCTTGGAGTTTTGCCTTGGGTTTTAGGGCTCGGTTTGGGGTTTAGGGTTTAGGGTTTAGGATTTAGGGTTTAGGGTTTAAGGTTTAGGGTTTAGGGTTTAGGGTTTAGGATTTAGGATTTAGGGTTTAGGGTTTAGGCTTAGGCTCTTCTGCTTCCCAGCAGAGAGCAGAGTCTGAGGAGTCTGGGGCTCTGAATGGTGTTGAGGGTTTAGGCTTCGGCTTCAGGGTTTATAAGGGCTGAGCAGACGGCGCGCGAGACCGTTTCATTGAACGGAGTCTTGCTCCGATTTGGGGGGCTTGTTGGGCCTTTCTTGTTGTAGACACCCTCAACTACCAAGCGAGTATGCCCCAATGATGTCAGGTCCGCCAGGAAGAGGGAGCAGATCCCTCTGATGGGTTGCAGGGAGTTATGGAGTCACGGGGGTTTAGAGTCTCGGTTTTCAGGGTTGAAATTTATTTAGGGCTGTGGCAGTGGGATGTTTTGCGTTCCGGCCGGTTGGGTTTCACTTTTGATTGGTGAGGCCATTTTATCCCCGTCATTCCAAGCATTCCCTTCGGCTGGGGGCGGGTGGAGCTTTGGTGCGTTGGGGCTGTCCGGGGATCTGTTGTAAAGGACGTCAGTTAGAGCTCTCACCGAAGCTGTCGGTGTTCGCAGAGCATGCTGCTGCCAAAATTTCAAAACGCCCAGAAAAGCCTAATATCTTGGTACCCTGCACTCAGAATTTCGGGACATCCCACCTGGTCGCCTTCAATTACCCATAGCCCCTAAACCCTATATGCCATAGCCATAGCCGCGGAAGAGGTGAAGAGTGGTACTGGCGGAGATCCCGGATACAAGTGCACAGCGCTGATGTCAGCGGCTGGCTCGCAGAGGATGACCTGAAAGCCCAATGAACGCTTAGCTCGGAAAAGCTAACCCTAGAAACCCGAAGAGCAGCCAAACCCTCCATAAAACATGGACGATAACATACATCGGTTTACCGGGCTTTCCTTCAGGTGAGGGAATCGCTCAGAAGGATGCGCTGAAAGCCCCAATCCCGCAAACTGGTAAAATAGAAGCCTGAATAATGTCCAACATTATATTCCTTAGGGTTCCTTATTGCAAAGGAGCCCAAAACCCTATTCTAGTTATTAAGGCCCCTTTATTGCTCTGATATTGGAAACTACAAAGCCTCAACCCCCAACCCCTGTCAAAGAGAGTCGGGCAAGGCCCCGAGCTCCAAATCCTAAACCCCAGGACTCAGCAACACGAGCCATGCAAGCCTCGACCCTTAAACTTGAAGAAAACACTAAAGTCTAGGGGTTGTTAAAGCTCTAGATCCTGCGGATGGAAAGGGCCTAGCGGAAACAACGAAGCCCCTCAACCTAATGAGCTAAGGTCGAAGCAGCCCTTTGTTGCGCACTTCAGAAGGACAAGTGCAGCGCGCAAGGCCCGGCACGACCTTGACTCCATCGAAAGATTTAGGGTTTGGGGATTGGAGAGAGACAGCTTTTGCTCTCAAAACTATTCACCTAAACCCCCCAGATCTCTCAACATGTCAAGGGAGTTTCAGGAAACCCGTAAGTCTATTACAAAGCATATGCACCCGGATCCCAAATTGTCCCCAGAAGCTCCACAATCCCTGAATAAGCCAACATATATCTTAAATCCGATTCAGGATCCCTCTGGGACTTTCTTTTTTCTATATATGTATATGTATATGTATATGTATATGTATATGTATATGTATATGTATATGTATATGTATATGTATATGTATATGTATATGTATATGTATATGTATATGTATGTATCTGTATATACACTACACACACACACATATATATATATATAAATGTACATGTATACATACACATTTATGTATGTATGTATGTATGT
>CAJNJA010046696.1:17814-56649 GCA_905231915.1 Symbiodinium necroappetens | reverse complement strand
TGTAGGGGTTTAGGGTTCGGGTTTAGAATATTCCTCTCAAAGCCCTATACAATCATGCTTGAATACTTGGTTGGATGATGATGGGAGTCAGTAGAAGAAGGGCCATTTTAGGTGTTGCGGCTACATGAAAATTTTAAGTGTGGCTACCTGTTTTCTTTTTCCTGGATACGAAATCCCGTGACTCGTGACCTTTAAGCATACAACCCTATCAGAATATAGCTGGGTACGCCTCTAAAGTAGGTTCCCTTTTTTGGGTCCCCGGTATTTTACGGCACCCATGTACCAGGACCCTAAAACGGATCCTACTTTAGAGAACTATCCATATATGCGTTGTAACTATGACGTCCAAGGTCCCTCGACGCCGCTAACACCTCAAGGCCTAAGGCCTAATTTTAGACCGAGAAACCCTGACAGCCTAACACCCGGAAGCCGCAAGCACTTAATTTTGCACCAGAGAAAGCCCTAAAACTCCTAAAGCCCTAGTCATAAACTTGCAACCGGGCAAACCTAGATAGGGTTTAGGGATTTAGGGGTTTAGAGGTTTAGGGTTTGTTTAGTGGTTTAGGATTTAGGGGTTTAGGGTCTAGGGTTTAGAGCCTTAAAGCCCTGAAGCCCCGAGGTGCATCTTCTCGAGCATCTTCTCGAAACGCTCATAGTCCGTCATCAGCTGCTCCTGCTCTGTCACCTCAGGTTTCAGAAAACAGGGCTTATACGGTTTCCATACGGTTTTCATGCGGTCAGATCTAAGAGGGCTCATTAAGCCCTACACCCTAAGGTATCATAAGGATCCACTGAACCGGCAAGCGCTAAATTAATCCCGCAACTAAAATATCAGAAAGGGATCCTATTATTAAGGGCCCAGAACTGTCGTGAAAGACTCTCAATTCCACAAGACAGGCCTTGCATTGGATCTTTTTGGGGCGACATTCTGAGTAACTAAACCCTACACCGGATAGCCAATATCTGAAAACGAAAGAATCTGCAGACCAAGGATATCCCAGGTCCGCGGGCGAAACAGCAGCGCGATCCCAGACGAAACGAATCGATGCGACTCAATTTTTCGGCTCCTAACATCGCCATAAACACTCGATAGCTTCACACTACAAAACACCCCCAAGCTGCTGATCATGATGCTGCACTCCATCCCCAGAATCCTTTAAACTCAACACCGAGCTTACCTTGGCAGACTTCTGAACCCCTCCGAAGAAAAGCAAAACTTTGAGTCTACTTATTCTAGTTCATGTAGACACCCAAAACGTCAAAGTCCTAAGAGCCAACCAGAAGAACGCCAAGTTATAGCCCTTGAAGGAACCCTTTAAAGGGAGCGCCCAAAACCCTATTCTAAACTATCAAGGCCCCTAGGCCCCTAGAGGGCATGCATCATCTCCGGGGCACCGCACCGAGGCCCCGAAGCTGCTGCACCAGAAGTGATGGTTCTGCGCGGGAGAGGGTTTGGGGCCTAGGGCTTAGGGTTTAGGGGTTTAGGGGTTTAGGTATCACTTCGCAAATTCCTCCGATGAACCATGACATTGCGCTAAAAGTAGACATGGCCCTTCTTCTCCTGCAGCTGCTCCACTGCTACCAACGCCACTCTCACAAAACTATCCACGGCGTGTCTTCATTGCCGGAATCTGAAGCTCAGGTTTGGTCTCTATGGCCCGAGGACCCGAGGACCCCAATCTCCAAACTCTGCCGGTGTACCCTAAACCCTAAACCCTAAACCCTGAACCCTAAACCCTGGCCCTAAACCCTAAACCCAAAGCTCCGAACGGAAACCTTTCCTGCCAAGCCTTCAACATCTCAGACCTACTCTTGATGATCTAAATCCTGCATGACCTTAAGGACCCTAAACCATGGGACCTATGGGATACTCCTGGTTATGATGGGTAGTGCAGGATTTGTATCATCAACCGTCTGTTGCAGCTGTCTTCGATCTAATCCCAAACCTATCAGGAGCGCTTCCAGAACACGGACAGCGAAGCCTAGACTTGCCCTTGTTATGCTTCGTGCTTCGGGGTTAAGACCTTCGAGTTCTCGAAGGCTGTCGTCCAGAGCATGGGTTTTAGGAGTTTGGGGGCATAGTGTTCTT
Source organism: Symbiodinium necroappetens (assembly GCA_905231915.1). Taxonomy (NCBI): domain Eukaryota; class Dinophyceae; order Suessiales; family Symbiodiniaceae; genus Symbiodinium; species Symbiodinium necroappetens. Next base: position 54,560 of record CAJNJA010046696.1, on the reverse strand, counting down.
GGAGTTTAGTGGGTCTCTGTCGGGTAATGCTGTGGTGGCCACCTGCCTCCCGGAAGGTTGCTTCATCCGTCTTGCTGCACCTGGACGGTGCATCTAGGTTGGAGTGTCATCACCCTAAGGACGAAATGAACCCTAAAAGGGTTTAAGGTTCATATACCATATAGGGATTTATAGTATAAGGGTCTAGGGCCCCTACTTTTAAGGGTCATTTGGTCCCTACGGCAGGGATGGAAAAGAAACAAGATCGACCTAGCAATGCTAGACCGCAGAAACCTGCTTGGGCGTAGTTAAAGGAAACTACAGGTGGGGAGTTTAGGGTTTAGGGGTTTAGGGTTTAGGGGTTTAGGTGGGGAGTTTAGGGTATATAGGACTTCTATAAGGGTATATCGACCTTCAAAAAGGCTCCTATAACGGCAACTACCCGCCTGAAAATGCCCTAGGCGTAGTGCAGGCCTGTGCAGAGCGTTGCGCAGGGGTCGGGCAGGCGACAGCTTTGAAGATCATCTTTGTTTCCCAGAGAGCCCAATACACCTTAATGAAGGGCTACTACAAGGGTTTAGGGTTTAGGGTTTAGGGGCGGATGTGGATATCCAGAGAGCCCAATACCCCTTAATTAAGGAATATAGCCTTAAATTATAGGGGCCTTAATATTATGATTTAGGGTATATTCCTTAATTAAGGGGCATTGGGCTCTCTGGGTTCTTCTGTCAACAACCCGGCAGAATGCCATGACCTCTGAACCGCTGTTCGAATCTTGCACTGGCGCTCATAGAAACTCTCGAAGACCCCGACCCCCGGAAGGATCTATCCCCTAAGTTGGGACCCTAACTACTAAAGGGTACTTTATAGGAACCCCCTTGGGGGATCTACTTTTTGGATCCTCCCGGGAGTCTGGGTTAAGGCCCCAAGACCGGAGTAGAAGCCAGCAATTTGGAACACAACACCTGCTATCCTGATGCCCGTAAGGAAACCCTAAACCCTAAACCCAGAGGAAATCCTCACGCACTAATCGTCCTTGACGTTCCAACTTTCTGCTGCGGCCCTAAACCCCAAAGCCTTGAAGGAACTCTCAAAGGGCACTTTACTATGGAAATCCGGCAGCAGCCCCTGAAAGGAGCGCTAAACCCCAGTTACTGAGCCCCACGAACCTTAAAGCCCTAAACCCTTGTGGGAAGCATCTAAAAAGCAGATCCCCTAACTTGGGACCCTATACTACTTCAGGGTACTTTATAGAAACTCCCTTAAGGGATCTACTTTTTGGATGGGGCTCTAGGAAGGGAGAAAAAGGTATAGACTGTTATTTCATAAATGGCTCCTTTAAGGTGCAGGTCCCACCAAAAAAATATTCAAGTGTGGTACTCCAGAACCCAGAAGACCAAAACCCCCTATACCCTTATCGTAACCCCTATAGGATCCATATCCCCCTATATACCATTAGAGTAAGCCATATAGGATCCTTTTAATGAGCCCTTAGAAGGGACCACTAGACCCAAGAAAGAAAGACGGAGCGATTAGAAGGGACCACGAAACCCAAGAAATGGGATCCCTTTTAAAGTGCACCCAAGAAAGACAAACCCTTCTGGGATCCTTTGAAAAGAGCCCTTAGAAGGGACCACGACACCCAAGGAAGAAAGACCCTTATTCCTAAACCCTAAAGCCCTAAACCCTAAACCCAAAACCCAAGAACCCTAAACCCTAAAACCTAAAACCCTAAACCCTAAAACCCTAAACCCTAAACCCTAAAACCCTAAACCCAAGAACCCTAAACCCAAGAGAGGCAGAGAACGCCCCGGACGTCTCCGCTCCCCGTAGGGGCCCGGGCTCATCCTCGCAAGCGAGGAGCTGATAGCTGCAACACCAGTCCTGAAGGCTTTGGGCTTCCTTGAAAGGGGTCCTTTTTCAGGGCTCCTTTAAGCGTTCCTTTTTAAGGGTTTTGGGCTTCCTTGAAGGGGTCCTTTTTAAGGGCTCCTTTAAGGGTTCCTTTTTAAGGGTTTGGGGTTCCTTTAAGGGTTCCTTTTTATGTGTTTTGGGGTTCCTTTAAGAGCCTTTAAGGGTTTTGGGCTCCTTGAAGGGTTCCTTTTTGAGGGTTTTAGGGGTTGCTTTAAGGGTTCCTTCAAGGGTTTTGGGCTCCTTTAAGGGTTCCTTTGGGTTTCGGCGGTTTAGGGTTCGATTGGGTTTAGGCGGTTTAGGGTTTGGGTTCCTTGGAGGTTTCTGTTACAGGGGGACCCTAGCAGAGAACTCCAGCCAAGGAGCCCTTCAGGGATTCTATAAAGGTTCAGGCTTCCCCTCCCTGGTTCTTAGTTCTTAGTCGGGAATGGGGGAATGGATCCCTATGATAGCCCCTTAAGGTAGTCCCCCGAAACCCATTCCTCCATTCCCTACTAAGAACCAGTCAGTCCTTGAAGCGTTCCGTTAAGGTGCTGAGTTCTGTTTAAGCTTCCTTGAAGGCTTCGTTAACGGAGGTTTCTGTGCTCTAAGGGTTTGAAACTTCCGGGGTTTCAAGGAAACCCTAAAACGCTAAAACCGTAAATCCTACCACCCTAAAACCCTTAAAACTCTAAACCCTACAACCCTAAAGCCCTAAAAGCCCTAAACCCTAAAACCCTAAAGCCCTAAACCCCAAGGGGGTTTAGGGGGAGTTTGAGGGGTTTCGGGGATGGCTCAGGTTGCGTGTCGTGCATCCTGGAGCAACGGTAGTCAGCTCTTGCATAAGGGGTTTAGGGTTTAGGGGTTTAGGGGTTTACGGGTTTAGGGTTTAGCTCTTGGGTACTGGGTTCAGGGTTTAGGGTTCCTAAACCCTAAGCCCTAAACCCCAAACCGTATGGGTACTGGTTGCGGGTCGTGGCAGCTGCGGCTCCCGTTTCAAGTCTAGGCTCCCCAGCTGCCCCTTAATCACACGGGCATAGAACCTTTTGCCTACGGTTGATGATATCAATCTTGCATTACCCATAATACGGAATATGCCCTACTTCCCATAGTTTAGGGGCCTTCAGATAATGCTAAGGATTTATATAACACCAGCAGTACTATTCGGAGTTTATTCGGAGACAGGGTACTACTGCGAGACCTACAAGTCTATTGGATCGGGGAAAAAAAGTTTGGGTTTAAGGTCGAAGAGCAACTGAAAGCAAAACCCTAGGCCCGATACAGGGTTTTTAGGGTTTCTGCGGACCGTAGAAGACGGCTTTGGGCTTCTTGCTGCGACGTGGATTGCTGTTGCATTCTACTTTGCCGCGGCATGTTTTGTTTCATCTTGCTGCACGCTGCATTCTGCGGACATCATGTGCATCCCAGACCCGGACCACCGGAAGGATCTAAAAAGTAGATCCCCTAATTTGGGATCCTATACTACTAAGGGGTACTATAAAGGAACTCTCTTAGGGGATCTATTTTTTAGATCCTTCCGGTTGTCTGGGCAAGGCCACTGCATGATGTCAACCTGCACCCTGAGAGAACGATCTTCAGGCGACTGCCGAATCTTTCTAAAAGAAGTCGCAACTCATGGCCCAGAGGCCTAAAACCCAAATCACGATCCCTCCGGAATTTTTCCTAACCCCGAAACCTAAATCCTAAACCCTACTGTTTCCGAGGTCCGAAATTTGAAGAACCCGTTGAGATGAGGGGGATTTCGGATCTGTGAGCATGCTGCCTTCCGCTTCTGCTCCCAGGAACGCCTGGCATGTAGATTGATTGTGATAAAGTTGAATATTACTAGCATATGAACATAATATGTATATGCATATGCATAAATAATATATTTGTATGATGATGTTTATGACTATAAGCTATCCACTAAACATCATAAAACTCAACACATTATGCATGTGGTGGTGTTCCAATCCAAACCCCCCGGATAGAGCTAAAACCGAACCCCTACAGCAAGGCCTCTGTCAAACCCAAGAAATGCAGGATACCTTCTGAGGTTTTCATATCGCCGGTGTAGCATGAGGGGTTATATACTGTGGAAGTTCAGAACGCAAATCTTCCCTAGGACAGGCCCCAAACTGTAGAATCCTCGGTGGACGAACCCCGCCCCTCTAAACAAAAAGGATCTCAGTTTTGGGAAACCATTACTTGTCTGTGGTGAAAACGAGGAAACGCTGGCAAAGTGAAGCTTTGGGGGTTGCAGGGTATGTGCTTGCTAGGCTTTCGGCTGGAGTGTTCTTTGCGCGTGTCATGCGCGATCTCGGTTTAGGGCTTCGGATGGTAGTGCGACCACAGACGGTTTAGGGTTTAGGGTTTAGGGTTTAGGGTCTGAATGATCGCATCAGCAAGTCTTATGATGGCACTATGACTGAAGCAATAGCTACCTAGTGGGGATGTCGACCCTAGCAGGAATCAGAGCATGGCTGAGCGTCTCTACCTGGCAAAAACGCTTAGAGTAGCCATATCGAATCGCCAAGATCCTTACTTTACTAAGTCCCATGATCCTCCAAGTACCCTTATCGAACCCTTACAGTACCCTTAAAGACACCCTTTAAAGATCCGTTTAAGGATGCTTTTTAAGTTACTCAGTCCCATGATTCTCCAAGTATACTAAACCCTAAACCCTGAACCCTAAACCCTAGACCTAAACCCTAAACCCTGAACCCTAGACATAGACCCTAAACCCTAAACCCTGAACCCTAGACCCTAGACCCTAAACCCTAGAATAGACCCTAAACCGTGAACTGTGCTAGGCCGGCCAATTCTCCAAGCCCTGGAGGCAGTGGTACGGCTTCTCACCTGGAAGCAAGAGGGGAAGGGGTTTAGGGTTTAGGGTTTAGGGGGTTTAAGGGTTTAGGGGTTTAGGGTTTAGGGGTTAGGGGGGTTTAGGGGTTTAAGGATTAGGGGTTTAGGGGTTAGGGGGGTTTGGGGGTTTAAGGATGAGTGGTGTAGGGGTTTAGAGGGGAGTAACATAAAGGCTGGGGCGGACTGTTCTAATGACAATCAAGCCTGTGATTTTTGCTAATACTGCTGTTTGTTCTCAACGCTGCGATGACGAGTACTTCGTCTACAAAATTGCGCCCATCCTTACATATCGGGCTCCTACGGATCTGGATGCCGTAACGGTGCACACCTCCAGCTCCGGGGGTTATGTGGAGGAGGAGACCCTCAATGAGCTTGAATCTTTTGCGAGGGCGAATGGTCTCGACTCTGGTTTCTTGAGCGGTCACCGTGTACCCTGATGACTCTCCGCGCAGGGCGAGGCCCTGGGCCAGACACACCAATCTACACTCCAACAGCTTCTACTAAATCCTAAACCCCTAAACCCCAGACCCAAGCTTCTGCCCAGTGCAAGGCCGTGCTGCGTTTTATCGTCGATCTTTTCGTCTTCGGAAGCCACGCAAAGCCCAACGTCACTTCTAGAGAAGACAAAACCGAAGAGTAGGAAGAGGACAACCCTGTTACAATAGGGACTATATAACCCTAAACCCTAAGCCCTAAAACGCAAAACCCTCAATCCAAAACCCAAAACATAATACACTGTATCTAGGTCGCGAGCCTCTTATACCCTGTAAAACCTGACACATGAAGCCTAAACCCGCATCTCGGAACCCGATAAGATTTGAATGCAACACCCCCCAACGCCCGGCAACAACCCCTCATCAACCCTGCAAGCACCTTTGCAACAGGCTTCCAACACCACCCTTGAAGCCCGCATGTTAAGAATCGCAGCATCTGAACTGTATAGCCCTAAACCCAACACCTTAAGTTACTGCAAGGGGCCTTGATTGGGCATACTATTCTGAACTATTCCTAAACCCTAGGTAAAACCCTGTCAGAATCTTTCTACTATCCTCACGCTTTGGGTTTACAAGGGGGACGATTTACTCCGCCCTCCAAGCTTGGCCCGCGGGCATCCGATGGAGAATTTGGTGCAACACCAGTCTCGGTGCTCCTTCTTTAGGGTTTAGGGTTTAGGGGTTTTGGGTGGGGTTCCTATATAAGCCTGTACCCAGACCACCGGAAGGATCCAAAAAGTAGATCTCCTAATTTGGGACCCTATACCACTAAGGGGGTACTTTAAAGGAACCGCCTTACCGGGATCTATTTTCTAGATCCCTCCGGTGGTCTGGGATCAAGCGGTTAAGGGGTGTGCCTTCGACCTGATAAAGGGGAAGGGGTTCGCTAAGGCCGTATAAGGGGGGGTTTAGTCTAGTATTGTGTAGGATTTTTTTCGGGGCGATTACAGTATGGTTGACGGCTTGGCAGGGGCTGTATGAAGACCTAACCCTAAACCCGGCTTGGTTCCTGAGTAGCCTCTTTATGATAAGGGTACCCTTTTTCCTACTATTCGGTTTTAGTAAGGGGGCCCTGAAATAAAAAGGGCAAAAGGGTACTACTCGGGGACCTAGCCCTAACCCTAAACCCGGCTCTTGCAGGGTTAAAGTGGGCTTTGCACGGGCTTTATGGGGGCTTTTGGGTATTGGAAGTCAAGGGTTCAGACACTTCCCAGAGAGCCCACTACCCCTCAATTAAGGAATATACCTTCAATCATAACTCATAACATTAAGGCCCCTATAATTTAAGGTATATGCCTTAATCAAGGGGTATTGGGTTCTCTGGGTTGGTGAATCTGCCAGGATATTGGCTTTGCGATTGCAGGGGTTACGGCACTAGGGTGACAACCCTAGAGACAAACAACCCTAAGCTTGTTCTTATAAAACGATCTGGGGTTAGTGCAATGTTGCAAACAGTGCATCGTTTTGCGGGTTTAGGGTTTCTTCCGAGGTTTCGTTTGGGTGCCGGAAACTCGGCGTCATGCTCCAGCTTCTGCGTTAGGGGTAGAATTATGGTCTGGGGGTTCAGGGCTCAATACGGGTGTAGGGTGTGGGAATGTTACACTACCCTAAACGCTAAGCTTCAAAGCCTTAGGGACTAGGGATCTTGAAAATTGGGCCGTACTCAGAGAGCCCAATACCCCTTAGTTCAGGAATATAGCCTTAAACTCTAGGGGCCTTAAGTTTATGATTTAAGGTATCTTCCTGAATTAAGGAATATAGCCTTAAACTCTAGGGGCCTTAAGTTTATGATTTAAGGTATCTTCCTTAATCAAGGGGTATTGGGCTCTCTGGGTATTTAGGGGCACCGATGCATCTGGCCATGGGGCCCTGGCCAAGCCAAGCGCTGCATCGGAAGATTTGCCCAAGGAGGACCAACATATGGGGGCTTCCCAAAATAGGGGACCCTCATATAGTACCTTAAATAGTAGGATCCTTGTTATAACATATCTAAAAGGAAACTAGAGGTGGGGAGTTTAGGGTATATAGGGCTTCTATAAGGCTTCTATAAGGTATATAGACCTTCTATAAGGCTCCTAGAACGGTAACTACCCCTAACATATCGCGGTCTGAGAGGTTACTCAGCAAAGGTCGCCTTGAGTCCCTGTGTAGTATAGGGGCCTTAAGAATTAGAATAGGGTTTTTGGGTATATTATTATTAGAATTATAATAAGGAACCCCCACCATAGTATAGGTAATTATTTAGGCCCATTGTAATCGGAAAACCGCCACTATTCCTTACCGGCGCTGATATACTTGTAGTAGAGTATGTACCACATACGAAGTATTGCTAAGGCACCTGCATTACCTGACGATGCAGCACTGCAGTAATATGACCTGAAAGGAGCAATGGAAAGAGTGAAACTATTGGAGATTCAAAAGGCAGAATAAGCCTGACAAGACCCCTAATACCCTAAACCACCCAAAAAACAACACATACAAGGCCGTGATGCCCCATGCTGTGGTTCCTGCCCAAGACTATACTTCAGAGAGTCTGGAGAGGGATCTTCGCTGGGGTGCCCAGCTATTAACTCTTTGAAGCAACCGGACTCCTGGGAATGCACTTCTATCCAAATTCAAGTTAAAGAGCCTCTGACTACATGCACAACTTCCATCCCACGCGGAGCCCCTCTACCCAGACCCCTGGGAGTATCCAAAAGTAGATCCTTGAAAGGAGCTCCTATAGAGTACACCATAGTAGTATGGGTTCCCAGATTGAGGGATCTACCTACTGGGCTTCTGTGTTTTTGCCCTCGTCACGTCCTCCGTCCACTCGCCGGTTGCTAACCCGCCATCGATGCAGTTGTAGTACTTGGGGCAATCTGGATGGTTGCCTGGCCAGTATATGTGTCCATGTATGTATGTATGTGTGTACGTATGTGTGTGTATGTGTATGTGTATGTGAATGTTTATGTGTATGTGTATGTGTATGTGGCTATGTAGCTGTAAACGTATATGTATATGTAGCTGTACACGTAAGGGTACATGTATGTATAAATAAATAAACAAATAAATAGATAAATATATATATATACATACACACATGTGTGTGTAGATGTATATGTCTATGTATATGTATGTGTGTATGTATGTATATACATATTGATATTATCCAGGCTCTTCAGTAACACCGTGAAAAAAGTATATACTTTGTAAGGTTAGTTGTAATATACTAGGAACCCAGGAACCCAAAAAGCATAAAAATATACTACTGAGCAGCCTGGCTATCTGTATAAAGCTTCATAGCAACATATCATGGACAATGCTATACAGCTAAAAACCAAGTCCTAAACCACCTAATTCAGGGTTTAGGGTTTGGGGTTCTGTTGACATCTTGAACTGCTTCTTTGTGTGCTTGCAGCGGCAAACTTAGCCAACCTTGCTTCCCAGGATGTAGATCATCAGGATCGCTAGTTGAGATCTGCCTACAAGTCTTTGGCGCTAGGCGCGAACCTGACTTGGTACTCAACCGCAAAAATAATCAGATTCAGATCAACTGCAGGAACACGGTAATTATAAGCCCCATGAAATCCTACCTTATTATTGAGGCCCCATGCGTACATCTATCCATGCGTAACGTACCCTGTGATGATTTCAGTATCTCTGAAACCTAAAAGGACTTCCCAAATACTGGAGCCAGACCACCGGAAGGATCTAAAAAATAGATCCCCTAATTTGGGACCCTATACTACTAAGGGTACTTTAAAGGAACTCCCTTAGGGGATCTAATTTTTAGATCCATCCGGTGGTCTGGGAAGGACTTCCCAGATACTGGAGCCGCAACTCAATCGTCTCTGCAGGAGCATTTGCGCCTCCTCTGATGCGACGGCTAAGATCTCTGGAAAGTGCTGCAGTTACCGCCTCCCTAGCTCAAAGACATTGAAGCCAGTAGCCTTACACCGTAAACCCTAAACCGTCGATCCCCCGAAACTCTAAACTCAAAGCTAATTGCCCAGGCTTTCCAATTTTTTTAAGGGCTGTTTTCCGTCTGCGCGAAGTCTACCCTGGGTTTTAGAGTTTTGGTTTTAAAGTTTCAAACCTAACTGCCCCAAACCCTAAGCCCCATGCCCTTACCCACACCACCGGAAGTATCTAAAAAATAGACCCCCTAATTTGGGACCCTATACTACTAAGGGTACTTTAAAGGAACTCTATTAGGGGATCTAAGTTTTAGATCCTTCCGGTGGTCTGGGTAGCCCTACTCCCCCAGCGCTTGCCCCCGACGGCCGGCCTGAGCCACAGTATCGGCAGCTTGGCTTGCCGCCGGCATTGCATCCTTTCCTTACCCAGACCCCCGGAAGGATCTAGAAAGTAGATCCCCTAATTTGGGACCCTAACTACTGAAGGGTACTTTATAGGAACCCCCTTCAGGGATCTACTTTTCGGATCCTCCCGGGGGTCTGGGTAGGAGCCGCTTGAGGATTTAGGGGTTCAGGGGTATTAGGGTCCTTTAACGGATCCATAAGGGATCTATGAGGGTTTGGGGGTTCAGGGGTTTAGGGGTTTAGGGGTTCAGGGGCATTAGGGTTCTGTTTCTGGGCTTTGAAATCCCTGGGGAGAAAAGAGGTTATGAACCTTCATTTCAGAATGGTTCCTTTAAGGAACAGGTCCAAAGAAACAACTCAAGCAATACAGCCTGGAGGTATCTTTATGAGAAAAGACTTGCACAAACACCATGCTCCGATGCTTTCCGAGGGCTGTCGATAGTCTGTGAAGCAGTCGGAAGCAGGAATCTAAACCCAAAGCAATACGTAGACCCCAAAGAACCTACCTTGTCAAGGATTCATACAAGGAAATCAGAATAAGGAACCCTAAAAAGAGGGGATCTTACTAAACCCTAGACTGTGTATTAGGACCTTCAACCCTGAGCCCCTGAGGGCTCTGCGTCCATTGCCTGAGCTTGGCCGCTGTGCCCAGGTTCCTGGATGACGGAAAAGAAATACCCAGAGAGCCCAATACCCCTTGATTCAGGAATATACCTCAAATTATAGGGACCTTAATATTATGATTTAAGGTCATATTCCTTAATTAAGGGGTATTGGAGTCTCTGGGTACTAGACCGTCTACTTTTTAGTGGGTGTAAACGCGAGAAACCTTGCGGGAACTGCATAGTTCGTCCAAAAAAACCTACCTTCCTTGAAGCCATACCCAGAGAGCCCAATTCCCCTCAATTACGGAAGATGGCTTAGGCCATAATATTAAGGCCCCTATAACTTAAGCTATGTTCCTTAATTGCAGGGTATTGGGCTCTCTGGGTATAAAAGGAACTCACAACGAGGAGCACGAAAACCGGTAGGGTTCTGGGGTTCTGCCGTTTAGGTAGGGTTTAGGAGCTCGGGGCAGGAAGTGGTACACACCCTACTTGGAGGTTCATGGGACTTAGAAAGCACAGATATAAGTACCTTCACTGGGGTTATTAGTAATTAAAAGTATAGTTGCCTTATATCACTAATGACGTGCCGTGCTCCTTCAAGTCTAGAACCTAAGCCCCACCTGTAGATGTGAGGTTATATATGAAGGGCTCCTAGCCCAAAACCCCAAACTTCCAAAACTGCCATAGAAGCAATAAAGAAGCCCTTTGAAAGAACCCCAGAAATCCCGAATCCCTTCTCATAGAACCCTCAAGCGAACCCATTAAAACGCCTTGTAAACCTTAACCCAGAAAAGTTTCGAAACCTCAAACCCCCTAAACCCCAGAAAGTTCCCTTAAAGGATCCCATGACATGTAACCCCAAAGCCTAAACCACCGTAAAACCTTAAAAGAGAACTTGAAGGCTACACTTATAGCTCCCGAATCCAGGAGCCCCTTTAAAATGAGCAACTCCTCAAAGGAACCTTGTAACATTATAGTAACCCCCCTCAAATCCCTAAACCCTTACAGAAGGCCCTAAACCCCCAAATTTCCCAAAGAACCCCTGACCCCCAACACCTTCCAGAATCCTTGGGAGGCCCTTGGAGGTACTTGGAGGATCATGGGACTTCGTAAGTAAGCTTAGAAGTACATTACAATTGGTGTTACAATTAGATATTACTACAGTTACCTTATGCATAGCCCTAATGGCTTATAAGTACCTTAAAATTGGGTTTAGGGTTTAGGGGATTATAATTAGATATAACTATAGTTACCTTTTGTATAGCCCTAATTACTAAGTCCCATGATCTTCTAAGTAGCCCATCCTTAAAAACTCCAAACTCCGAAGCTACCGGAGCTGTCACAGAGGCTCCGACCCGGAGGAGGAGCAGGAATGGTCATAGTAGCACATGGTCCTGGGGTTCAGGGCTGTGTTACTTGGAGGTTTAGGGTCTAGGGCTTTAGGGGTCTAGGATTAGGAATTTAGCGGTTTAGGATTTAGGCGTCCTGGGGTTCAGGGTTTGGCGTTCTAAGGGGTTCGAAGGGTTTAGGGTTTACGGGTTCTAAAGGTTCAGGGCCTTTCGGTTTAAGGCTTTGGGGGCTCTAAGGGGTCAAATGGTTTAGTAGAGTCTCAATAAAACCAGCCACAAAACCCCAAAGGCCCAGCAAGCCGATGCAAGGGTACCCAAATACCACCCCTGCCAAACAACCAAAAAACATCAAGAATCCTCAGTTTATCATTTGATAGCCGTCTGAATTCTGAGCGTCACGAGCCACGTTCAGCGTGCAGTTGAGCTCTTTCTCCCCGATGTAGAGAAGCGTGACCGGTGCCAGTCCCATGGACACAGTTGCCACGGGAGGCTTCGCGTTGTGGCCCTCCCTTCGTAAACGCAACCCAGAGCTGCGAGGATGCCTTTCGGAGCTTCGGCGTCCCCCGCGATGAATGCAAGACTCCCTGGTTCTTAGTAGGGAATGGGGGAATGGATCCCTATGATAGTCCCTTGAGGTCCCCTATAGTAGTCCCAAGAGCCCATTCCTCCATTCCCTACTAAGAACCAGCCAAAAGACTGCTGTTCCAAGCATATGACTGGTTCGCCGCTTCCAGGGCCGCGCTAACATCCTGGTGAATGGCTGTGCTAATCAACCTGCTGGGCCAGGTCTAAGTCCTGGAATGTAAGCTGCTCATTGAAAGCCACATGCGTGATCCGGGCCAGTACACTTGCAACTACGAGCCAGCTTGCCGTACCACCAGGTAGCAGCAGCCGCCCTCTGTGGCAACGAAGACGTTTCACGGTGTAGGGTTTAGGAAATTAGGGGTTAGAGTTTAGGGTTTAGGGCCAAGAAACCTTCACCATAAGATAGCTAATTCATAAAACCTCTGACGTCGAGGAAGCCTACGCCTGAAACCCTGTGGCCTTTTTCAATCCCTTGCAGGAAACCGTTATAGATGCGTTGAAGGAGCCCTATACCATTTTTCTTTTTACTTGTAGTACCTCCTAGAGTACTCCCTAGAGACGATCCAAAACTAAAACCACACAAAGCCAAAACAAGATTACGAGAACCCCTTAAATCTACTCGAAGATCCCTATCATAGAGCCCTTGATGGAGCCCCATTTCTCGTTGAGTTCCCAATAAAATAACCCCGACCGGGTATCCCAAAACGCCGAGACAGGCCTAAAGGAAGCCCTGTTTCATCCCCCATGACATTCAACTCCGATGGAAAATCCCACCGACAACACCCAGCCAAACACCTAAACCCCAAACCCCAAACCCCAAAACCTACAACCCAAAACCCTAAACCCCTAAAGCCCGAACCCTAAAACTCTGCCCCCAAAAATCCGCCAAGACAGGCCGGCGCCACAGACTTGAGCCCTCTACAGGAGACCTTGGGCTGCACTTGCCCAGACCACCGGCAGGATCTAAAAAGTGGATCTTTTGGGTTCCCTTAAAGGGTTCCTTTAAGGGGTCTATAGGGATCTATAGGGTTTAGGGTTTAGGGAAGGATCTAAAAAATAGATCCCCCAAAAGGGGTTTAGGGTTTAGGGTTTGGGGTTTAGGGTTTAGGGGGTTCCTTTAAAGCACCCCTTAGTAGTATAGGGTCCCAAATTAGGGGATCTACGTTTTAGATCCTTCCGGTGGTCTGGGTGGAGGATCGGAGGACGTAGTAGAAGAGTTTCCTTTTTGGGTTCCCTTAAGGGGCTTAGGGTTCCTGTAAAGGGTGTCAGGGTTTCGGGTTTAATAGAAGCGGTTTTATGACCTACTTGGAGGATCGTACCACTTGGCAAGTAAGGTTTCCAGGCATTGCTGCTATGGCTTCTATACGGGTGCTATAAGGCTCTAGAGGGTGCTAGGGTTTTGGGGGACGAAATACACCATGTTAGAAGCACGGGATACAAGTGACTATAAAGCCCAGCAGTTCCGTTCATAACCGTAGCTATTGAGGCCCATTCCTTTAAGCAACGCGCCGCAAGAACGCCAACATTCTCAGGGGTTCGTAAGGCTATTCCTAAACCTAAACCCCTAAATCCCTAAATTCCAAAACCCCTAAACCCTAAACCCTAGATCCCTAAACCCTAAACCCCTAAATCCCTAAACCCCTTAATCCCTAAACCCCAAACCGCTAAGCCCCTAAACTTTGAGGAGCCCAGGGTTTCCAAACAAGGGCCTCTAGATTTTCTGCAGAGGGGGGCCTTGAGGGTCTTTGTAAGTGCAGTCTTCTAAACATGAGGGTTCAGGGGTTTAGGGTTCAGGGTTTAGGGTTTTAGGTCACCGAAAATAATACGGCACACTTTTACAAAAAGGAGGCTGAAGGGACCCTAACTTAGAGAACTACCCGGGGCTGGTTGCATTTCGAATCAGATGCCTTTAGGCTTCCGGGTTTCAAGCTTTCACCGAATGTTCACGTGGGTTACGCAAGGCTTCGCACGGTGTAGGAACGGTCGCTCAAGCTTCGTATAAGAGCTGCAAGCGGCTTCATAGATGTATAATGTATGTATGGACTGCATATGGTTTTTATCAGAGTTTGACCTCGCTTTGTTGATTCTTAAGGGTTGCATAAGGTTTTATTTTCTCCATGTCTCTTAGGGCGTTGGGCTTCAACTTGGTTCCTGAGTAGCCTCTTTATAATAAGGGTACCCTTTTTCCTACTATTCGGTTTTAGTAAGGGGGCCCTGAAATAAAAAGGGGAAAAGGGTACTACTCGCGGACCTAGTAAAGGAACCTCGTAACATTATAGTAACCCCCTAAAATCCCTAAACCCTTACAGAAGGCCCTAAAAAGCCTAAACCCTGAACCCCTGTCTCTTAGGGCGTTGGGCGTCAAAGGGCTTTGATCAGGCCTTGTAAGAGTTTCAGAGGCTTGAGGGGTCATGCTTGGGGCTTCGAAGGGAAGGATCAAGGGTGTCGTGCTATTTTGGGGACCTAAAAGGGACCCTAATTTGGAGAACTATACAACTAGACTAGCTAAACGTACAATTGATCACGAATGATCCGGTTAAGGTCTTATGACTGTACCCTCTAAGTGCCTTGAACCTTTAAGTAGGGCCTTGCGGATGCTGTTTGGGGAGAGGGTCTTTTCTAAGGCCTAAACCCTAAATCCCAAACCCAGATTCTAGGGAGTGAAGCTCTTGTAGATGTGTTTGGCTTGGGGCTTGCCATTGGTTTATAGAAAGGGTTCTAAGTGAGGAAAACAGGATGCTACAAGGCTTTTAGTCTAGGCTGCAACAGTGAGAACAGGGTTCCTCTTAAGGGTCATTGTAAGGGTCTAGTATTGTACCTTTAAGCATTGGACAAGGTTTTTGGGGTATGTGATGGTTCACTTAGACTACTTTGTAAATAAGGTAGTCGAGGGAAACATATCGCAGTTTCCTGGTTTCAGTTTAAGAGGTTTGAGGTTTGGTGGTTTGGGGGTTTGGCAAGTTTAGACATTTGTAGGACTTGAACGGTTATCGGGTTCTTAATTGTAAATACCCTCTATACATTTATATATATATATATNNNGACAGACCGCGGTACACATACAGTGTTCCTGGCAGGTGACTCGGCCAAGATCTGCTCCTGTGACATTCAAACCCTAAGGAAAGCGCACCAGGCGCGCGCACAAGTGAGCGTAGCGGCGATAACGACGAATAGCGAAGCCAAAACAGATTGCAGTTATCAGGCAAAGAGGTTGAGTGAGAGTTGCGATGTGCATTGACTGACCATTCGCTGACGAGAAACGCTGGTTGAAACATGTTCGTGATTGCAGTCACTACTAATATCATACTCATACTAAGATTAATACTTATACTAATGCGAAACCAACCATAATACTAAGATTACTATCCCTACGACGACTAATATTCAGACTTGTATGAATATGATTACACGTCTGAAAATTTGTACTAACCATGATACTGTTGTTGATATTCAGTTGAACACCAAGACTTCTACGAACACGAAAACTCATAGTAACAATGATGCTAGAACTAGTATTGATGTCTAAATGCCACTACTATTTCAATACGAAACTCAAGAGTAATACTAATACAATTACAAATATTACTGCGAATACCCATCATGATATTGACATCAATATGAATGCTAGCACTGTTATTAATACTACTGCCAATGATTTTTACGAATACCAATATTAATATCAGTATTAATACTCCTGCGAAGACTAATACTCGTACTCTCATGGCTGCTCATGACATTTTATTACCAATATTCGTACTCGTACTGACATTGATATCTTCTTGAATACCCAAGTTCAACAACGATTACTAACACTTACATGAGGCTGATACGGATATGACAATACGAATACGAATATTAACATTAATACTCCTACGAATGCCAATAATAATCAGACTCATATTGATATTAAGTTGCATAAAAATAATAATACAAATATTAGTACATACTTGCCTGTACTATTTATGCAAGTATGCACAATTATTTTAGAAAACGCACATACTGTTATATAAAAATACAAATATATGAATGCATCCATGTACTGATATTTTAGTAAATTCACACACCCGAAAATATGCTAACATACTACTACACGCATGTCTGAATATACTAATATTCTAGTATGATAAAATACAGGTGTACTGGTATATTTGTGTACTACCATATCAGCATATTGACAGACTTATAAAATACTTGGTTAATATACGAATATCATCGTATACGCATATACTAGTATATTAACATACGAATACACGAATATACCACTATACTAATGTACGTTTGCACTGATTAACTACTATACTAATATACTCGTATATACGTATACATGTGTATTACTATACTAACATATCAGGTTGCCTACGCTAATGGGCGGCTGTGAGACCGCTTCGCACCACCCCAAAGCAAGCCCCCTCCAACCCCCCAAAAGCAAACCCCAATTCTCGAGCCGAAAGGGGGTTTGCTTTGGAGGGCTTTCCAAACAACCATACCATTTCAATTATTGCGAATTTTCAAAATTTCCAAAATTCCTCCCCCTAACTTCCCAAAAAATCAGGAAATTTTGGAATTGAGTTTTACTGGAAAGTTAGGGGAGGAGTTTTGGAAATTTGGAATTGCGTTTGGGAGAGGTGCTCGTAACACATACGAGAGATCATGCCTGGGCACGGGCATGAAAGGACATGGTCTGTCATTGGGGGGGGGGACGACCGTATATATATATATACACGTATATATGTATGTATATATATATATATACACACATACGCACACACACACACACATTTTTTTCTCTATATCACAGCCTGTGAGGCAGTTAAAGGAGTTCGAAGGCGCCTATGTAGGGGAATCTGGCTTTGGCCTTTCAATTTCACCCTTAGGCCTTGAACCGCACCCCCGGCAGGATCTAAGAAGTAGAATTAGGGGACCTTTACCTTTATCGTACCCTTATAGGAGCGCTTGAAAAACGGACCCTTTTATAGAACCGCGTGCTCCATAGTACCCTTTAGAGGAACACCCTATAGATCCCTTAAAGGAGCCCTTAAAGGAATCCCGTTAAGGGGTCCTCCCGGGGGTCTGTGATGGGATGCTGAGGGAGGGGCGGAACCATGGCACTTTGCCAAGGAAGCATCTCGACCTGGGCATCTACCAGACAGTTCTGTGGGGTTTAGGATTTCTTGCACGGCTTTACTATTCTTAGTTGGGCTTTATAGGAGTTCAAAGAGCTGTAATGTAGAGGTCCTGAATAATCAGAAACAGACTCACTCTATAGTCCATATGTAATTGTGGTGCGCTATGGTATACCCCGCCCCAGCCGGAATCCAATCATTCAAGCGTCCAGGCTAGCCACATCAGCCCACAAGCCGCCCTAAACCCTAAACCCTAAGCCCTAAACCCTAAAACCCTAAAGCCGCAAACCCTAAACCCTAAACCGACAAGCAAAGATCAGGAGAGAGTGCTGCAGAGATTGCAAAGAGTGCTCGCAGCTCCCCGGTCTTTCCCAATCCTTCCCGCCGAATCCACACGTGTAGCTACATACGTTTTAGCTTTTAGGGCTTTGGGTTTAAGCTTAGTTAGCTTAGTTCAGCCCAAACTGCATCCCACAAAAAGCTATGAGTTTAGAGAGTTGTTCAGGGCAGGGCTGTTGTGGCCGAAACTGATGTTCGTATGGAGACTGCGCGCTCGCACCACGGAACTGAATATGAGATGGTCGCGGCTTCATGTCCCGACTGCAACCCTGAAAGTCCTAAGACCCTAAAGCCACTAACAGACCTAAAGCCTAAACGTGTAACCCTCAACCCCGAAATCGCTAAAACCTACCTAAACCGTAAACCCTAAACCGCTAAAACCTAAACCCCTAAAACCTAAACCCTAAACCCAAAACCCTAAGCCCTCAACACCTGAACTGCTGAAACTTAAAACCACTAAACATACTCATCGTTTGCGTCAAGCCCGGAGTTTTACAACCTTTTTGCCGGAGCCTTGTAGTTGCCGAGGGCACAGCACTTACAACGTGCAGTTCTACGTGCCTTAAACTGGGGTTATAATTAAAGTATCAGTATGGTTCCCTTATTTCCTTATTACTAAACCCTAAACCCTGTGTTATACTTTAAGTATCAGTATGGCTTCCCTTATTTCTATCCGGCAATCACTAAGTCCCATCATCCTCTAAGTAGACCTCCCAAACCACCCTTTACCAGACCCTACATATGCCACTGTTAACGGGCCAGAAGGGGCTCCACTACGGGCACCTCGAAGGCGCAGGGGAGCAGAGTTCCTTTTTAAAGGCATAGCCTATGGGTTTAAGGTTTGGTTTAGGGTTTAGGGTTTAAGGTTTAAGGTTTAGGGTCTTCTACCCCAAAAACCTACCTTATAAAGCATAGTATACTAGACACCAACACCCTATTCTAACTAACACGCCCCTCTATGAAAACCTTATTCCAGCTCCCCCTATGAAACATTAAACCCCTAAAGCAGTAAACCCCTCAGCTCCTCGACCCAAAAGAGGCCAAAGAAATCACAGTGAAGTGCAGAACTAAACTTAACCCCAAGGCCGCAAATCCCTTAGAGAACCTTCTACGCAGATCTTCCAGTATCCCTTAAATAAGGAATACAGTATGCCCTAGACACTAGTAGGAGCCCTAAAATGATTTCAGGTATACTCCGCAGTTACGGGCTATTGCAACATCCAGGGAAAGGCACCGTTCTAGTCTTAAGGTTGATGATATATAAGGAACCCTTGTACGAAACTCTAATATAGGGGCCTTAATAATTAGAATACAGTTTTGGGGACCATGATACTATGTAACTATAATCAGGAACCCCCCCAAAGTACGTTTGATGAACATATCCTGCGTTACCCATCATAAGAAACATACCAGAACTCCCAGAGTTTAGGGTCCTTAAGGTAACACAGGGTTTATATATCATCAACAACACTAACTATATTAGGGTTCCTTTCAAGGGTACTATAGGGTTCCCTTTCAGAGGTCCTTTATGAGTTTAGGGTCCTTAAGGTAATGCAGGATTTATATCATCAACAGTATGGACCCCTTAGACCCACCTGTAAGCCCCATCAACACTGAGCGCACACCGACAAAGTCTAGCCTCCCGTATTAAAAACCTCTGAAGATCTCTGTAAGGAGCTTCTAAAGGAACCCTCATAAAACTCTAACCTCCCTTGTGAAGAACCCTGGAAATCTTTCCCAGAGAGCCCAATGCCCCTCAAAAAAGGAATATACCTTAAATCATAATATTAAGGCCGCTAGAATTTAAGGCTACATTCCTACATTAAGGGGTATTGGGCTCTCTGGGTTAAGGAACCTAGGGTACCCTTTTTCCTAGTATTTGGTCTTCATAAGGAGACCCCCAAACCAAAAAGGGCAAAAGGGTACTACTGGGGAACCTAGTTAATGTAGCCCAAAGCCTTAAACCCTAACAGCCTATAGGTCCCTTATCGAACCCTTATAGATCCCTTTCGTCTCTTTAAGGAACCTTTAAACAACGAACCCTGGTTTCAGCTTCTGATGGCCTTCTTCCCCAGCTGCAGCACGGACTCGCCGACGTAGACGCCAGGCATGTCCGGAGCTGGCCTTAAAAGGAAACGACAGGTAAAGAGTTTAGGTAAGATGGCCTGCTTGCCCCTAAACCCTAAGGAGGGCTCCTCTTCTTTGGGGTCTAAACTTTAAACCCTAAGCCCCTAAACCCTAACCTCTAAACTTAAAGGAAACTACAGGTGGGGAGTTTAGGGTATATAGGGTAGATTTGGTTTAAGGGTTTAGGGTTTAGGGATTAGTTAAAGGAAACTACAGGTATATAGGGCTTCTTGACGGCTTCTATAAGGTATATAGACCCTCTATAAGGCTCCTAGAACGGTAACTACCCACCTGAAAATGTCCTAGAAAGGAGGGCTCCTCTTCTTTGGGGGTTCAGCTTTTGGGGTTTAAACTTTAAACCCCACGCCCCTAAGCCCTAACCTCTGAAGCGCTTGACTCCCAAACCGGAAACCCTAACCTCTGAAGCCCTAAACTCCCAAACCCTACACTTTAGTGATCCTGCATGCTTCTGAGATTCCCAGGCTTGGCACCACCACACCCCCAACACTCGAACCGTTAGGATGAATTTATATAATATAGTTGAGATCATATGTACACACACACATATATATATATACACATAATTATGTATATGTATGTATATATATATACATACATATATACATATATATATATATCATGATCTACAATGTATGATTGCAATATATTACAAAGCCTACTGCTTGGAGCAGCAGTCGGGACATGAAAGGACCTTCCCAAACACAGCCGTAAACCCTGTCCGTCACAGACACCGAAACCTAACCTCAACCACACAACACATTCCTACAAGCCTGAAAGCCCAATCGGGAACCCTGGACCTTACAGGGTATACATCTCGCAAAGCATTGCGGAAACCCGGAACGTTGAGTAGAGCATCAGAAATATCGCCCTAGCAACCTTTTAAACCCCAATCCTAAACCCCAATTTGCAAACCCTAAACGGCCCTAAACCCTAAAACCCCAAACTCTAAAACCCCCCACCCGCTAAACCCTAAACCCCTAAAAAAGCAGCTCTCCTGGGCCCCCGCCATGCCCCAGACTTTCGTGACAAAGCGGAAACAAGGGTTTAGGGTTGAGGGCCGCCGCGCACCCTAAACCCTAAACCCTCAACCCTAAACCCTAAACTTAAAGGAAACTACAGGTNNAACCCCAAACCCCAAACCCTAAGCGAAGTGTCGCCTTTCTGCTGACCTCAGGCCCTAACTTCTGGAAGCCGCCACCACGTCACCACCCCTGCGGCGACCAGTTTCGCCTCCTGGCGCCTTTTGAAACCCATGCACCCAGAGACTCCAACATCCCCTTAATTCAGGAATTTATACCTTCAATCATAGTAGGGATCCCTACTGTAAGTTAAGGTTTTTTTTCCTTAATTAAGGAATACACCTTAAATCACGTTAGGGATCCGTACTAGAATTTTTAAGTATATTCCTTAATTAAGGGGTATTGGAGTCTGTATGCAGCTGGGGCTCTGGCAAGGGCGATGCCTGGTTCTGCAGGGACCCTCGTATGTTGATCGCACTCGGAGGCCACGCTGGAAGCCGTCCCCAGAGAGCCCAATAATTAATTAAGGAGTGTGCCTTAAACTATAGGGGCCATAATATTATGATTTAAGCTATATTCCTTATTCAGGGGTATTGGAGTCGCTGGGTGCTCTGCGAACCAATAGCTGGTCTCGATCTCCGACATCGCCGGTGGCAGCGCCCGAGAAAATAAAGTAGGGGCCTTAAGAATTAGAATAGGGTTTTGGGGGTTCCTTATTATAATTATAGTACAGTATAATATACCCCCCAACCTTCTTTTAATTATTAAGGCCCCTACATTATAGGGAACTGAACCACACCAATGCGTCACACGCCACCAAACCTTCTTCGAAATGCCTCTTGATCAAGGCACCCAAGTAGACCCCTAACAATAAGGGCACCCTTTTTCCTACTCTTTGTGTTTAATAAGGGACCCCAAAACCAAAAAGGGCAAAAGGGTACCACTGGGGGACCTAGTTGATCAAGGCACCCAAGAGGCCTGGCAGCTCGCTAACTCCGAGAAAAACCACAAGAATGCGCACATGGGTAGTTCTCCAAAATAGGGTCCCTTTTTGGGTCCTTAATATAATACGGCACCTAATATTTAGGGTACCCAAAATGGGACCACAGTTTTGACAACCACCCACATGCAAAAGATAAAAAGAAGTACTTTCCGACAAATCCTGAGGCCCAAGCTCTATGTATCTGAGCACCCCAGCCGTGAACCCTAAGCCACAAACCCTAAACTTTAAATCCTCAGCCCAAAGCCCTAAGCCGGGAAAAGCGCAAAGAACACATGTCCTAAAATCCCCAATCTGCAAACTCAAACCCTGGGCCACGAACCCTGAAACCCAAGCTCTACCCTAAATCCTAAACCCTAATCAAACCCAAAACTAAAACCTAAACTCCTTAAACCCAAAACCCTAAACTCCAAACTCCTTAAACCCTAAACCCAAAAGCCTAAGCCCCAAACCCAAACACCCTAGATCTGAAAATCCCTTTGGTGCTGTCGGGGCTGGGACGTTCCACAGGAGGCTGTCGGAACGGGGCTGCAACCCTGATGCATTTGCCACTTTTCTTGTTTGCCCTAAGCCCTTGAACCCTAAACGCAAAACCCTAAACCCTTAAACCCTTAAACCCTAAACCCTAAACCGCTTTGGATTGTGGACGCTTTAGGGCTGAGGGTCTAGGGTCGAGGTTGGCCCTTGAATGCATTTGAAAAGTGTTGGTACACAAGTAAACAAGTTCCTCCTAGGCCCAATAAGAGAACATATACAAGGTCCCAGAGGCGCACGACCTAGTGGCTTTAGGGCTTTAGTGCTTTTGGGTTCAGAGGTTTGGGGTGTCTGAGGCTTTCTTGGCGTTGGAGTTTTGGGATCCGGGAAGTTAGGTTTTGTCTTTCCCCTGAAGTTTCGAAGACTCTATACACGCATGGTGCAGTGATCTTTCTAATTTGCATCGGCTGTGATATTTCTCGGACAGCAGGGCTTCGCATGTAGTGGTTAAACCCTAAACCCTAAGACCCTAAGACCCTAAACCCTAAACCTGCAGTATACCGAGAGAATGCCTTCTCAGACGCCTGGGAGGATCTAAGGCTGTCGATCTCTTAATGGGGTTCCTAAAAAGCACCCCTTGCTAGTTTTTAGGGCCTTAGGGGGTTTAGGGTTTAGGGTTATGGTGCCAAATTAGGGGATCTACGTTCTAGATCCTCCCGGGAATCTGGGATCAGAGCCTCAACGACATAGACTTAAACTCGGGCACCGGTGCGGTGCAGAGGGGTCCGATGTCCATCACCAAAACAGGGGTTTAGGGTTTAGGGGAGTGTCCTGTATCACTATGTGTTGCTTATTTGGGCAACTTGGTCTCCACGCCAAGGATCCGAGCGTCGCCATTGCCACTGGGGAACATTGCAATCCCAGACCCCGGCAAAATCCAAACAGCAGTAGATCCCCTAATTTTGGGACCAAAAAACTGAGGGGTTACTTTCCAGGAACCCTGTAACGGGGACCCTATTCGACAATCCCCACAATACCCTGAAGGTATCTACCTTTTTGGATTCTCCATTAACCCTAAACCCTAAGCTTCCTTAAATCCTAGGCGCATCCTTGAAGGGGGGGCCCCATTCGACTGTTTGGATCCTCCAAGTGGGTAATTCTCTACATCAGGTTCCCTGTTTAGGTGCCCAAAATAGTTGGCTGCGCGGATGAGGGCTATGAAACCTCATAATTACTGCTTTGGTATGTTCATGTCAGGATCATCCCTAGCGCTAAACCATCGAATTCAAATTGTTCGGGGGCTGTATGAACTGGAGTGTTACCCGCCAGAAAGAAGCACCGGTGCCTGGCTCAGGTACCACACCGCCCTGGTCTTGGCAAACTTGGCCAGTCTGAAAGCATCCTAGGCAGCGACCGCGTGTTTTTTTGTCCGTAGCCACCTGCTTCATGTAGGAACCTGCTTAAGAAACCCTGGGTCTTTATTAGGGGGGTCTTGGTATGAATCCTGATATGAAAGGGGGTATATAGGGCCAGGGTTTCTTAATCAGGTTCATGCCTTATGAAATTCTGCGAATCTTGTGCTTGTGGTGGGAGTTCTGTCGCCAGCCGAGAACCTGAGACTATGGTTGATGATATACATCCTGCATTAACCCACAATAGGGAATATACAATAGTTTCCATAGTTTAGGGTACTTAAGGTAACGCAGGATTTTTATCATCAACAGTAGTAGTTGAGTCTGGTGGAACATGGTAGGTCTGCGATTACTGCACACTCAAAAGCTTTTGACTAGCATGCCCAGAACCGGAACAACCTAACGGGGAACTGAAGTCCCACTGAAAGAGTAGTTAGTCTGTATACGAGGCTACAGAAGCCGCCTGCCAAATTTTGGGAAGGCCGTGTAGCAAATCAGGCAAACTTCAGGCAGACATCCATACCATCCACCCTCGTAAGACATGAATAGCTACTCAGTCACGACTCTGCCTTATCGTTGACACGTCTTTTATCTTCTACTGAACTGTCCACGAGCTACCGTTCACTTCAAGTCCTCGAATCCGGAACTCGCCAACCCCTTGCCGCTGTCTGTTCTCCGAGCTTGTCGCATAGGTCGAGTCTTTCGACTTGATGGCTTCCTGCGAGACGCGGTCAGTTGCCCCACAGCGCTACCGGGTGCGAAGATGGTGCAGCACCGATTGAGCTTGGATGGCTGCCCCGACCCCCGGGAGGAGCTAGAAAGTAGATACCATAGTTTGGGAACCTGTACTACTCAAGGGTACTTTGTCGGAACCCCTTGAAGGGATCTACTTGTCGGATCCTCGCGGGGGTTTAGCTAAGCCATCTCTGATGGCATCAAATGGTTCATGGATGCTGGTGGAAGCATGAAGCTACTCTCAGATCAAAACTCGAAGCGCTTCGGTTGGGAAGGGCCAACCGCTCCGTTGCGACAATCAATGCTGCCGGAAACAGTATAAAGTTCAAGTGAATGAGGTTCCGGGTCGAGTTGCACGTCATTCTTCGTCATAGATTCAACAGGTGTAGATTGCGGTTTGTTTGCAGGCCCACTGCAGATGCGGCCGCGACCGTGCAATGACCTGCAAGCTGTCGAAAACCAAACATCTCATCAACATGACACTGCGGAGGAAACGGTTTGACCAGATCCGCACCAGGACTTGGCTGACTTCTGAACCTTTTCTAAAATTTAAACGATTAGCCCACGTAATATAATTCATATAGAAACCCAAAAAGTTAAAGTCCTAGGAGGCCAGGTCTCAAACAAATTGTCGTTAATCTAGGGGTCGGAATAAGAAGTAACAAGATGCTTATTGTATCCCCATAAGTTTTAAAACATACCCAAAAATAATCCAATTTAGTTAAAGTCCCCATATACGTATAGCATACTATACCCCAGCAGCTTACCTCAGTTTCGCCTGGCCTCACCGTCGAAGTATGGCTTGGCGAAGATGGGCACATCTGCAAAGGTTTAGGGTTCAGGTAGGGTTTAGGGTTTGCCTTAAGCTTGCATGCCTAAACAGGCTCGCTCAAAGTGGGGTTTGGAGTAGCCTTTTTTGGCGGGTGTACAAAAACTAGGGTAAATTATGGGGTTGCTTGTAAACCAGCCCAATGTCAACTGAGCTTGGGTTCAAGGATTACTCTTTTTGGTAGGGGGTGGGGATTCAGGGGCTAGCGGCTAGAGCTGTATCCAAGGACCACTGCTGTTGCCCTAGTGCAATGATAAAGACTTACAATGTACGTTCTTTCTGCGTCTGGATGGTTCATTTACGCTTCGTGGGGCTTGCGCTGTAGCAATGCCTACCGATAACCACGGCCTTGAACTTTATGGTTCACAATCTCACTTGCTCAGTTTAACGGCAAAATGTGCAAAAAACAGCGGCAGAAAGGCTAATATCCCCCCCTCCCCAAAAAAAAACGCGTAAAATGTACTCATTCTGCCGCTAAGAAGTAGGGATTGAGGGGCCCGGAACCAAGGCCGGCCGGAATGTTGTAGGCAATTCCCCGAATTACTGTTGATGATTTTTTAAAACCCTGCAATACCTTAAGGACCCTAAACTATGGGAATTATTGTTTATTCCTTATTATGGACAATTGCAGATTTATATCATCAAACGTATGTTTGGGGGGTTTTATGATTAGAATTATAGCATCATGGTCTCCAAACTCTATCCTAATTATTAAGGCCCCTATATTAGGGTTTCGTAGAAGGGCTCCTTCACAGAGCATCCTTGTAGCAAGCTTAGCAGCCTCACCAACAAGTTTCGGCCTGATGTGGGTTAGGATCTAGGGTTTATGGATTAGGGTTTAGGGTTTAGGGCCTGGGGGACTAGGGTTTAGGGATTAGGGTTTCGGGTTCAGGGCCTAGGGGATTAGGGTTTAGGGATTAGGGTTTGGGGTTCAGGGTTTAGGGATTAGGGTTTAGGGATTAGGGTTTCGGGATTGGCCCAGGGCTTGGATCAGGGATTAGGGTTGTAGGTGACCGACGCTCAAATCCGAGAACAGCTGAGCCCTTGGACCCGCTACAAAGGCCAAGACCCATTGAAACCCAACCCGCTCACAACCCCACCGTTGAAACTTTTTCGTCTTGGGTCGCCGGGAAAACCCAAGCTCGAGAATGAGTCTTACGGTCCCTCGTTATGAAGGGCCGGCTTTGACGTGCCTTGGTCTGTGGATTTGAGTAGGGGTCTGGTATGTGCTCTGTTGAGGGACTATTGCAACCAGCCCCGGCCCGTGAACCTAGATCGAACAGTCCCGAAGACAACCCAGAGAACCCTGAACCAATTCTCACTCTTGCAAAAAACTCTCAACTTCGACAAGGGCCTGAGCGATTACATTCTGGCTGCGGCTTGTAGTACAGTATAAAAATAAAGAGGGAGCTTTTGCGACATATCACCCGCACCTCCAGAGCTCCTAACAACAGGCACCTGGCCTGCGGCTGTCTTCGCCTTCTGCATCAGCATCTTCGATTCGTCGATAGAGTTGAACCTGCAGAGGCAGGGATTCACAAACTGGGGCTTAGGGTTTAGGGGTTTAGAGGTTTAGGGTTTAGGGGTTCAGGGTTTAGGGGTTTAGGGTTTAAGGCAGAGGGCCCCTGTGCTTTCCTTTTAATGAAATTACCATTACATCGCAATGTTGTAAGTGGTGTTCTTTCGGCGTTACGGTATCTGAAGAAGTGGCCCTAGGGAGGTTCCTTCTGTGAGGGCCTTTGTTGGTGTGCTGATGGTTCTCATCTGGTTTACTAGGGGATCTTCAACTTCTGCCTAACCCTCAAAGCTTCCAGAGGGTTGCTTGGAGGTTCATGGGACTTAGTAACTAGGGTTATGAATAAGGTAGCTATAGTTATAGCTACTTATAACCCCAATTAAGGTAGTTATAACTAAATTATAACTGTACTTACTAAGTCCCATGAACCTCGAAACCCTAAACCCTAGACCCCTAAACCCCTAAACCCTAAACCCCTGCAGCCTAAACTCTGAACCCTAACCCCTTACTACGGTTGATGATAGAAATCCTGCATTACCCATAATAAGGAATATACCATAGTTCCCATAGTTTAGGGTCCTTAAGGTAATGCAGGATTTTGATCATCAACAGTAAGTCCCATGAACCTCCAGAAGGTTGGAAGCTTTAGGGTGCTACGTAGTCTGCCGAGTGCACAGGGAGACTCCACCCATGCAAGTCAAGAGTTCAAGGGACAAAAGGAGAGACCCTTAAAGGGACCCTTTGGGGTTTAGGGTTTAGGGTTTTGGGTTTGGGGATGCAGGGTTTAGGGGTTTTCGAGGTTTTGGGGTTTAGGGTTAGGGTTATATAGGGGCTTTATGAGACTATATAAGGGGTATAAAGGGGTTCTATAGGATAGTAGGATCAGGGGTCCCTTTTAGAGGTCCCTCCCATTGTCCCTTAAAGAGTTTGGTTGAGGAAAAGCTTTTGGCATACTATAACATGTTAGTAATAGTGTACGATAGAGTGTACTACCTTTTAGAATGTTTCAGCAGATTACAGAATAAGACAATATGTTACGACAGAGTATAGTACCGTACATTCTGGTACTAAATCCCCTGATTCTGTGCGTAAAGAAACCAGAACCAAAGCCTCGATACATGTTTGAGCTTGAGCCAGCAACCTGAAAGCCTCAACCCTAAAAGCCTTATGCCCTTACCTAGAGTAAGGTGTCCCAAAAAAGGCAAATTTTTAGGGTCGTGCTGTGTTCTTTTAAGGTACATAGGTTACGTTAGGTCAGCCCTAATGCCCCAAACCCCCAAGTGGACCGATCCGAGGGAAGGACCAGAACTGTTGGTGAAAGTTGGAGCTGTCGCAAAGGGCGACCACCAGCGTGGATGACTGGTGCCTCAACAGTTTTGGATTCTTGGGATGAGTTTGGAAGTAGCAGTGGCTCTACTACTTAGGGTCTATGCTCGGGTGCCTTAGTTCTGAGCCCGTCTGGATTTTGGACCGTTCACACCCCTGATCTGTCAACTTAAACTCCTGAAACCATGGAGTCCAAAACCCAAAACCCTAGACTACTAACTACTGACCACTCATTACTAACCACTTCAAAACCCCAAACCCTAAACGCACACATGAACAACTCTTGGCTGACTTCTGAACCCCTCCTCAAAGTGAAACCTGTGGCCTACCTATTATAGTTCATATAGAAACCCCAAAAGTTAAAGTCCTAAGAGCCAACCAGAAGAACCCCAAACTCACGTGTCAAAACCAGACTTCCTAACTTGCGACCGCATGTCGCGAAGGAAGCCCGGAGCCGAAACCGCAACCGCACGCAAAACCTAAACCGTTTAGGGTTAACCCAGAGAGCCCAATACCCCTTAATTAAGGGATACAGCCTTAAATTATAGGGGCCTTAATATTATGATTTAAGCAATATTCCTCAATTAAGGGGTATGAAGCCCTGCACCTAAAACCCTAAATCCCTACAGTTAAAACCTTAAGACCCTCAGGCCTAAAACTCCCCAAACCCTAGGCCCTAGACCCCCCCTTAAGAAACCCTGGAAGCAGCCCTTTTAAGGAACCCGAAACCCTCAACACTAGGCCGGGCTCAAACGGAAAAACAAACTTTTGCGCCCCGACATTCCAAAACCCTTGAACTAAGGAATATACCGTAGATTATAGTAGGATCCCTAATATCAACCTTTATCGAACCAAACCCTAAACCCTAAGCCCGAACCTCTAGAGGAAGCCTTCAAAGGACCTCTGCATTCCGGGGAGGCCCAGACTCAAAGCTAAAAACCGACTTTTGTCCAGAGAGCCCAATACCCCTTAATTAAGGAATATACCTTAAATCATAATATTAAGGCCCCCATAATTTAAGGCTATACTCCGTAATTCCCTTATAGAAACCCTTATAGAGACCCCTTTAAGGGTCCCTATATTTTAAAAGTCTATTCCTTAATTAAAGGGGTAGTTGGGGCTCTCTGGGTGCAGGCCGAGCTGCAGCTGCTCCAGGCACATTCCCTCGTTGAAGCCACCATTGAGCCGAAACATGCCTTGAGGATTTAGGCTTCTGTCTGTTGAGGTTTAGGGTTTAGGCTTCTAGGGTTTAGGTTTAGGCTTCTGTTTGTCATGTTCTTAGGGGCTGAGCAAGCCCAGAAAAGGTTAACCTTTTGAGTTCAAGTCGGATTTGGCTTCCAGGGTTAAGGTGTTAGGGTTTAGGGTCTTAGGATTGGAGCCCTGAGGAAAACCATCGCATCGGCTGGACAGCTCTTTCAACATAGTTGTCAACAGTGTCGACGAGAGTACTGCCAGTACTTGCTACTTGCTACTTTACCACTATTGAGAACCACAATATTAAAAGGGGAATGAGCACATGTTGTGCAACAACCATGTCTGGAATCTGCTCAATATTTTGCAGGGCTTGGCCGCGCAGCCTTATGTCAATGCTTCAAGCGCTCCACAACAGTGCCTATCGCATCACCACCATAGCTTCCACTCTCGATTCGAACACCTTCTATCAGTGACAGCAAGAAACAGCCTTGATCTTCGTGTTCCTCGATCTCAGAAACTCCGAAACTCCTTCGTCAAAGACTATATGACTATACCTTACAGCATAGGGTTTGTTCGGCTTGCAATAGAGATTGCAAGGAACATGTCTTAACGTGTCCTTCCGATGATGTAAGGCATAGTTGAAGGATCATGGGACTGGGGTTGCAGATAAAGCAACTATATTTTTAATTGAACATAACCCAAGTTAAGGTACTTATAACTATACCTGCTAAGCCCCATGAACCAAGTAAGGCATATACCTCGATAACAGGGCTTTAGAGTCTGTTCGCATTGCACGCGCCTGTGCTGGGGGAGTAGGTCCAGGTCTGGCCCCATCCGCCGTCACAGGCCCACCTGGGAGTTCTGTAACTGTTTAGGGTTTAGGGTTTAGGGTTTAAGGGTTTAGGGGTTTAGGGTTTAGGGCTTCAAGCTTAAATTTAGGCTTGCTTGGGAAGGTTCGAAAAGGGGTACCACAGGGGTACTATGGGGTTGGAGGCTTAGGAAGTAAAGCTTTGGGGTGCAGGGAAATCGCCAGTGGCCCCTCAGTAATAAGATCTGCTTTGAGGAAGCCCCTGAAGAGAACCAGGAAAACCCTTGTTAAAGTACTACGAAAACCATACGACTCCTTCATGGAAAAACCCTCAAATGAAGACCTCTACGTAAAATATCCCTAGCTGAAGAACCAAAACCCAAAAACCCCAAACCCCGGCATCGCAGTGCAGTGTTGAACTCCCGAACTCCGACTTCGCCCCTGCAGCGGGCACGTAAGGCCCAAGCCTATAAACTTCAATGTATAAGGCCTAGGAACGTATTTTTGAGGGTTTAGGGTCCAGAGTTGTAGCGGCTGACTTCTGAACCCTTCCTAAAAGTTAAACTTTTCGCCGACTTATTACAGTTCATATAGAAAGCCAACCAGAAGAACGGCAAGTATAAGTACATGTACATGTATATGTAGTGGTGATGTATTGGTGGTTTTTGAAACTTAAACAGCATGCAACATATTAAGGCATTAAGGTATGCCATGGCAAAACTGAAGATTGCATGCTACATTTACAACAACATGAAATGCAATGTCATGTACCATGAGCTGCTATAGAATTTTAGAAATAACATGATATGGAAGAGAACAGAATAAAATATCACCCATCGATGTTTCTCGTTGCTGGTCTGATGGCTATCTCTCTCTCTTCTCTCTCTCTCTCTCTCTCTCTCTCTCTCTCTCTCTCTCTCCCGCCCTCCCTCTCTCCCTCCGTCTTCCCTCCCTCCCTCCCTCCCTCCCTCCCTCCCTCCGTCGGCATCTGATTCTGAAAGCTCGCTGCCAACAGTCGCATCCTGAGCCCGATTGCCTTACAACTCCCATTACTAAGTCAGGTGCAATGAAAAGCGAAATGGGAAGAGAGCGAAATCTAAGTCCGAAGCCGCCATATGCGGAATTCACACAACATGCCAATTCCTTTGAATGCCGGGACGCTGAACAGTGGAGGTTGGCCCACGGTAGGAAATCCAACCTTGCAGTACCTGGCCGGAGCTTCAGTGAATCGTACATCAGCAACCTTTACGGTACTTCCATCACTGTTTGATTTGTTGTTGTTGATTTCAACTCGACGGACACATGAACTCATGTCTCATGTCCTCTGCGGTTTTGGAATTGCGGTGCCTGAAGCGTGTGTTCTACGCGCTACCAGCAGTTTTAACGTGGAAAACTTCGGATTGTTCGGGACCCTGAGAACACAATTCTCGCCGGGTATCAGCGGTACAGTGCCATTCGCCGACCGGATATAATTGGTGGATGATGCGGTGGAACGTACTCGCCGGATAGGCCCCATGCAAGCACAGGCGATGATCGTGTCCCAACTAACACATGCCAACAGTCTTTACAATGCAGCGTAACCCGTCCGGCAAATGAAGTCATGTCGTGGCAATTGGTGGCAGCCCTGCGATACCGTTAAACCAAACCCTAATTGGGAGCATTAGCGATCCCTCAATCCTGACCCAAGTGTTTGCCCGACTCGCCCTTTGATGATCATCAACTTTTTAAAGCCTCATGTTACGCCCTCTGTGGCTGTGTCGACCTGAATGTAGCGACAAACAAGGTTCTATCAACGACGACACATTGGAGAACTAAACTGCTGATGACATGCACCAGTATCGCTGGGAGCTAAGAACGGCACAGGATAGCCAACAGTTACAGGACTTGGTTTGGTTCGCTTGCCTGAGACCTGAACTCGTTGTGTTGCAGTCATACATGTATCTTATATGTATGCAGGACAGGCACCCGAATGCCGGACATGCGGGACGTTTCTTACATGCTCCAGCACCATCACCACAATGACCGGTCGCTACAGACTCCAAGGCGTCCAATGCAGATGGTGTTTGAGGCTTCTGATGCTCAGCCATCTGAAACATGGTGTCCAAGACGCCAGCACTTGTTGTTCATGCGTTCAGCTGCTACGCTGGCATATTCGTGCGAAGCGCCACTCATTCCGCTTTGGACGTGGTTCAGGCAGATGTCCAATCTGGCAGAGGGAAGGTGGGTTTGAACCTAGTTAAACGGCGGGGCCGAAAGGGGTGGCAACGGTGCAGGACTGTGCTGCGTCGTGGTGCATTTTAACATGCCGGTTAGGCTGTACGCTGAGGCACTGCAGCAGTCTGGGGAAGGTGAAATGGGTTGCGAGAAGCTCATGGACTAGATACTCACCATGGTTGATGACATAAATCCTGCATTACCCATAACACGGAACATACCATTCTTCCCATAGTTTAGGGTCCTTAAGGTAATGCAGGATTCTTATCATCAGCAGTATCGTCCAGTTGTGGAGCCGCCTGCACGTCGAAATTGCTGGACAATCGTCAGTGCGGTCTGAATGTGGACACATTGGTGTTTGTAGAAGGCTCGCATCAAGGTTGTGTTTCTGCATCTCATGAGATTCTTTAATGGACCAAGCTTCGCAAAATGTCGACGTGCAGCAACACAGCATCAGCGTCAGCATTCTTGTGCGTCGCGAAACGTCGCGCAAGCAAGAAGTAGACACTCTACCGGAATAGCTTGTCACAACCTTACTGGAACAGCCTTCAAAAATCCTGACGTTAATGCCTGAAAAGCAACATTTAACATTGAACCACTTGGTCTGGGAAGACCGATGAACCTCAACCCACATCCAATCCGACCCCTCGGATACGAGAAAGCCACAGCAGAAGCAGAAAAAACATTCAACGCCGCTGATAGCACAGCTGGTACACAAGCTTAAGACATCCTGGACAGAAGCTTGAACTACTATCCAAACTACAACTGCCCTGAGGGTACTACGGGGTTCTACAATAGGGTTCCCTTCAAGGGTACTACGGGGTTCTATGATAGGGTTCTTCTCCTTAGAGGGGAGCAGGAGTTAACTACCCACGAACCTTCAAAATAGGGTGAAAATACTGAGCCCGTCACCCCAACCTTCAACCCGAATTCCACGACTCAGTAACCCCGCACCCCCATAAAACTTTGTAGGTGGTGGGGCTCATAAGGGCATTGCAGGGTGCTTCAGGATTCGGGGTTAGGGTAAGGGGTAAAGGAATACTTGGGGACAACCTCAGGTGTTGAATGTTTCCAGATTATTTCGGGTTGTTGGGTTGGTGATGTTATTGTGTCCAGGGCGACCTACTCATAAAGTTGAAGGATCGAGGCCATCGACGAACGAGCTGTGCCATTTTGCCGTTCATGTTCCCCTGATTCCAACATGTGGGTCCTGATGTATACCGTTGCGTTGCCTCGCACCGTCCCTCTTTCAACTACAAGTCTATGGCCGTATGACTGCGAAGGTCTTGATCTTGAAAACGAACTACGCATATACAGTTTTGTCTAGACCACCCAATGACCCCTCAAAAACAAGGGTACCTTCTTTCTTATTGTTCAGGATGTCCCGAAGGAAACAGGTACAATTCTACTCGGGGGACCTAGTTTTCTTTGACTGCTGCCAAAGGAACATCCGGCTCTAGTTTCCTTACGTATACCAGTACGTACTAACTCCAGCGATCCTTTAATCGAAATCTTTCGAAAACCTTGAAAAAGCTGAAATATGCTTACAAACCCGATAAAAGTCCTAACCTCCACCAAAAGAGGGATCCCAAAATAGAACCCCTGACAGAAAGCTTATCTTAAACGGTATGTCTGCAGGCTTCCTTGCTGAGGCTCCACTTTCCCAGCCACCCGGAACGATCTAGAAAGTAGAACCCCTCATTGAAGGGCACTTTAAAGGAACGCTCCTGAAAGGGTCTTAGGGGATCTACTTCTTTAGATCCTTCCGGTGGCCTGGGGTTACTGAGTAGCCGATTAATAACAAGCGTAATTAGCCTTTTTCCTGCTATTCGGTTTTCACAAGGGAAGTCGTCAAGGAAAAAGGGCAAGAGGGTACTACTCAGGAACCTAGGAATCTACAGTAGATTCTACTTGAGCCCCAGAATTCTCTGTTTGGGATATGTGTCCCAAGAGAATCTCCGGCGGGTTCGATTCTTCGCGACCCTTTAATAAGGGGCCCTATACTGAGTACTTACAACAACCAGTCTTGTATCCCATATAGCAACCCGAATAGCACACTTCAAAGGTACCCTGATCTTTCCCAGACCTACGGAAGGTTATAGAAAGTAGATCCGGTAATTAGGGAATCTTTACTACTATAGGGTACTTTAAAGGAAACCCCTTAAGGGATCAATCTTTTGGCTCCTTCCGGTGGTCTGGCCTAAACCCTAAACTCTTATAAACCCTAAACCTTTGGGCGCCTCGGCTGAATGCGCGTGGCCTGGGCTGGGTGGCGGCCCGTTCCTTAGAAGATGCGACTTCCCTGAGGGTTCTTCAAAGGGCAACTATAAGGGGCTTAGGGTTTAGGGTTTACTATAAGGAATGATTGAAATAGGGTTTTGGGAAACTCTAGCACCTTCATATGGGTGGTTCTCTAAACTAGGGTCCCCTTTTAAGGCCTCAGTATACTAGGGCACCCTTGCTAAAACAGGGCCCGAAGGGGACACTAATTTAGAGACTTACCCATATTCGGGAACCGTGAGGGATACTGTTGGTAATTACTCGGGCTTCCATGTTATGCCGTTCCCGCCAAGGGACAAGTCAGCCGATAAGCAGAGGCCGAAAGCACTTTGCAGTGCACCCGTCTGGTAGGAGTAGAACCAGGCCTCTCACTTGCAGTGTTTAGGTTTAGGGTTTAGGGGTTTGGGGTTCACACCTATGGGGTTTGCCTTCAACGGTTTAAGAGTTGGAGCTATGGCTGAGGCTGGAACCCTCCAGCCCAAAAGCCTCACGCGCAAGCTCTGAATCCGCTATGGTAGAATGCTTCCTTCTACTTAACGGTTCATAAGACTTAGTAACTAGGGCTAGAAACAAGTTAAACCACTTTCTAAACTGAAGTAGGTGTAACCTCACTTACTAAGTCCCATGATCCTCCAAGTACCCTTATAGTACCCTTCTAGAAACCCTTCGAGTGCCCGTCTGGAGGATCCAAAATTTAGATCTCTGAAGGGTGGTTCCTGTAAAGTGCCTTTGAGTAGTACAGGGTCCCAAATTAGGGGATCTACTTTCTAGATCCTTACGGAGGTCTGGCTAAAAGAACCCGTTAAGATACACCGTTGTAATAGTACCCGTCTAGAACCCTTATAGCAACCCTTTTGGTATCCTTATAGAAACCCGTCAAGATCCCCCTTAAAGAACCCTTTAAGTTCGTAGTTGCTGAGTTCATAAACCAAAAAAAGTGTACACTTCCAGTTTCAAAAGGAGTCATACTATCCCAAAAAGTTCAACGTGTACTCATGCAGCTACTGAGAGCTACGAAGTCCCATGATGCTCGACGCAGAGCAGGTAGAGCTTGCTTAGGTTTTAAGGGCTTAAGGGTGTGGACTTTCAGGGTTTCGGGTTTAAGGGTTTGGGGCATAAGGGCTTAGGGTTTAGGAAGGATCTACACACGTGCATGCCCCAATTTGGGACCCTGTACCACTAAAGCGTACTTCATAGGAACCCCCTTTCGGGGAGGAACTTCTGTTAAAGGAAACTGCAGGTGGGGAGTTTAGGGTAGATAGGGCTTCCATAAGGCTATAACGGTAACTACCCACCTGAAAATGTCCTAGACTTCTTGGATCCTCCCAAACCCTACCTAAACCCTAAACCCTCCTCATAGACTCCCCAAAACCCTAAACCCTAAACCCAAAGGGACCCTTTAAAGGAACCCGAGAAAATCTTCCGACTTCCCAGAACACAGAAAGGATCTAAAGCATAGCTCCCTGCAGGGGGTTTCCTCTAAAGTACCCTATAGTAGTAAGATTCCCAAAATAGGGATCTACTTTCTCGCTCCTTCCGGAGGTCTGGGTGTCTGGAATTCCGGGAACTCATCACTCAGGATCGATTCAAGCAGGGCTTAGGGTTCCTTGTACCCAGACCACCGGAAGGATCTAAAAAATAGATCCCCTAATTTGGGACCCTATACTACTAAGGGTACTTTAAAGGAACTGCCTTAGGGGGATCTATTTTTTAGATCCTTCCGGTGGTCTGGGTAAGGGTTATTCTAGGGTTCTAGAATAGGGTTCCCTTTCTGGGCTCCTTTAAGGCCTTGGGGTTTAGGGTCTACTTGAAAGATCATGGCACGTAGTAACTCGGGTTCTAAGTAAGATGAAGTAAGGTAGCCATACTGAGACCTACTTAAAACTCCACTTGCGGTCCTTATAGCTGTACTTGGTAAGTCCCGTGAACCTCCAAGTACACCAATCGAAGAAGGTCTCAGGCTCTTAGGGGTTTAGGGGTTTATAGGGCTTATAGGGCTTATAGGATTTATAGGGCTTATAGGCAGCCTCTGACATACGTTTCTCGTTAAATTAGTTGGACTAGCTGCACAACTTTACGTACCGGCAACCCCAAGCCCTAAACCCCTAAACCTTACGTACCGGCAAGTGGAGGTTTTTAGATAATTCTCGGTATGACTACAGTATTTCATCTTGCTTATAACCCTTTGGACTGCCTGTTCCTTGACCCTGGGGCAACCCCCGAAACCCTAAACACTAAAAACTAAACCCTAAACCCTA
>CAJNJA010046696.1:0-17726 GCA_905231915.1 Symbiodinium necroappetens | reverse complement strand
AAACCCTAAACCCTAAAGCCTCCTAAACGGAGGGCCCTCTCGACTCTTTCCGCCTGACGACGGTCCAAGTCTTCGCAGTCCATGGCCTTGGCGGGGGGATGGGGGTTACCGTAACGGTTCCCCTTAAGGGCTCCTAGGGTTTAGGGCTCCTAGAAGGGTTTAGGGTTTAGGGGGTTAGGGTTTATAAATTTACAACCTATAAGGGTTCCAGTTTGGGCGCTTAGAATTCGAAGGTTTCGTAAAAGGGTTCGTTTGCGGGTCAGGTTCCCGTGAGGGATGTCGCAAGTTTTTGGAGCTCCAGCTGGAAGATGCCGACCGTAAGTAGGGTTTAGGGCTTAGGGTTTCCAACATCCTGAAATATTATTTACAAGGACTCCTAGTCTTTGTTTAAGCACTTAACCGCGGACCTTTGGGCAGGATCCAGCTTATAAGAACCCCCCCCCCGTCCCCATCGTAGCTACCAAGTCATCTGAAACCGTGAGTCTCCAAAATCTGCTCCGTAAGGTTTTGGTTTAGGGTTTAGGGTTTAGGGTTCAGGGTTCAGGGTTTAGGGTTTAGGGGCCACATGACCTTAGAAGCACCTGAAATCATAACCAGAGGGGTCCTGTAACTTTTAAGTGATCTCCTCGAGTAAAGAGTCGTGGAGGCTCCGGAAAGTAACTCCAGTATGCATCTGAAGCCCGTGTAGGCGAAAGGCACGAAATCAGAGTGGCCCAGGGACCCAAATCACGGTTTAGGGGCTTTAAACTTTAGGGCTTAAGGCTTAGGGTTTAGGGGTTAGGGTTTTAGGGGTTTTAGGGCTTAGGGTTTAAGGCTTTGGGTTTAGGGCTTAGGGAGCAATTACAAACGACCCTCAACCTTTGAATAAGTCCTCATTGGCAACACCAGTATCGTGCTTCTTATGCTTCTCATCAAGGATTTCACCCACGCTTGTGCAAAACCCCCTAGACCCTAAACCCTGAACCCCTAAACCCCTAAGGTCATAAACCCTAAACTGCCGTTTCACCTCCCCGCATCTTCTGGCTTGAGGAAGAAGGCCCCCTATGCATGAGACCCGCCTTTACCTACTTGTCCCAGTATCATGGGGAACTAAAGGCTAACAGGGTTTTAGGGGTTTCAGGGGTTTTAGGGGTTTAGGGGTTAGGGGTTTAGGGGTTTAGGGGTTTAGGGTTTTAGGTTTTTTAGGGTTTAGGGTGTTTAAAGGAAACTTCAGGTGGGGAGTTTAGGGTATATAGGGCTTCTGTAACGCTTCTATAAGGTATATAGACCTTCTATAAGGCTCCTGTAACGGTAACTACCCACCTGAAAATGTCCTAGAGAAGAGTACCCCCCAAAGATTGAAGGTTGCCTGCTCTACTTCTAAGTTTATTCTTGGCTTGAACTAGAGATTGTGCTCCTGACTGCTGCTCCGCGAATAGCAGGATACTTTTCAGCTTTACCCTAAAACATCCGGAAGTCACTTCTCTCACAAATAAACCCTAAACCCTAAAAACCTAACCGAACCCTAAACCCTAAACCCCTAAACCCTAAGCCCTTCTTAGATCCCCTATAGGCACCCTAAAAGGGAACCCTTTAAGGGAACCCAAACCGAACCCGGAAGTCTGACACCCTGTCGAGCTGCGGAGGATCGGAGGCCCATCTTCCGCAAGCTGGGAGCTGTCACGCCTTAGATTATAGGGTTCCTTAAAGGGATTTATAGGGGTCTCTATAGGGATCTATAGGGGTCTCTATAGGGGAATTAAGGAATTATACCTTAAATTATAGGAGCTGTCACGCCTCGGCGGTTTGCCAGAGAGCCCAATACCCCTTAACTAAGGAATTATAGCCTTAAATTATAGGGGCCTTAAAGGGGTCTATAAGGGTCTCTATAAGGGAATTAAGGAATTATGGCCTTAAAGTATAGGGGCCCTTAATATTATGATTTAAGGTATATTCCCTAATTAAGGGGTATTGGGCTCTCTGGGTTTGCTGGGACTCATCACTCGGGTTTGGGCTTGAGGGCTTAGTGTTTTTGGGGTTTGGGGTTTAGGGGCTTTAGGGTTGAGTGTTTTTTGGGGGGTTTAGGGCATAGGGGCTTTGAGTTTAGTGCTTTTGGGGGAATGTAGGCTTTAAGGGCGTAGAGTTTAAGGCTTCAGGTTCGATGTCGGGCCCTTGCACCCCCAAAAGTTCGTCTTCCACGCTGAGAACTTCGGGCGGCGAAATCATGTTACTTGGAGGTTTCTGGGACTTAGTAACTACAGGTACTAGTACCTTGATTCGGGTTAAGAGTAGTTATAAGTTATAAGCATAGTTACCTTAATTATAATATTATAACCCTAAGTTACTAAGTCCCATGATCCTTTAAGTCGTCATGCTGCATTCCCAGACCACCGGAAGGATCTAAAAAGTAGATCCCCTCTTTTGGGACCCTATACCACTGTAGGGTGCTTGAAAGGAACCCCCCTTATAGAGTGCAGCAAGGCAGCGGTGCCCGGGAGACTAGCAAGCGCAACGAGTCCCGAAGTCCAAATGCAGGTTCCTAAGAAGGTCCTTTTTAGAATACTATGACTATTCTGGAACTAGGTCCCCATAACCATAAGAAGGATGGCCTTTTGGGAACTTATACTACTATTCTGGAACTAGGTCCCCAGAATGCATAAGAAAGATGGCCTTTTTTGGGACTCAATTCTATAATGGCAGTGTATGTGGGACCCTCTGGGTTCGACCTCCAGTCAGCAACAAAGCGGCGCGAATTCGGGCTCAAGCAAACTGCAAAGCCGTAGGGTCAGAAGGACCCGAGGACTTGACGACCGCGAGTACGCCAGGCCACAACAGATCTGAGCTTGCAGATGACGATTTTTCAGACGAGCACAGGCCACAACAGATCTGCGCCTTGAGATGACGCTGCCATATTCCAGTACCAACTGCAGAGCGTGCCGAAGCAAAGCTCGACATACGGCCGAAAACCATGCGAACTCTCATAGCCCATTTCTATCAACCGAGCGAAATGTTAGACACTCCGCATCTCCCTGCGTGAGGCTGTCTTCGAGGAAACCCGAACTGAGACTTTCTAACCATGGATAAGAATAAGGCAGTTTCTTTCATTATTTAGAACCTCAGTTGAGGTAATGATGGTCATACTTACTGCCCCTTACAGTCAAGGGTTTTTAGATGGTTCCTGAGATAGAGAAATAGAATTAGGGGTACCTTTACTAGGGTCTAGGTTTATGGGGTTCGATGTTGTTTTTCGGGAATTTGAATCAGGGGTACCTCATTCCGGGGTCTCTTGGGGCACCTGTTCACCCTGGTTCTTAGTAGGGAATGGGGGAACAAAAAGGGAACTTAAGGCGATGATCATAGCCCCGAAGTTTCCAAGTATACTCATCATGTGTTATAGATTCGGATTACGCGATCATTACCTAGAAATTTAGGGTTTCTTGTAGGGTACTTATATCAAAGGCTATGTTGTATGGCTGTTGAAACTTAGAGTTCGGGGTACCTCATTAAGGATGACGTCTGAAAGGATCCTCTTTTCGGGTTTACCCCCTGTGTTTTGACACCCACAACTTCTGAAACCCTAAAGCCTAAGCCCCTTGAAACCCTAAGCCCTAAGCCCTAAAGCCCTAAACCCTAAACACAAGTATGAGAAGGCCCGGGCGGTAACGCTGCATCAGTGCTTGACAACCCTCAGAGCCCTAAATACCCAGACCACCAAATGGATCTAAAAAATAGATCCCCTAATTTGGGACCCTATACTACTAAGGGGTACTTTCAAGGAACCTCCTTAGGGGATCTATTCTTTTAGATCCTTCCCTATACCCTAAACCCTAAACCCTATAGATCCCTATAGACCCCTTAAAGGACCCCTTTAAGGAAACCCAAGGGATCCATTTTTTAGATCCTTCCGGTGGTCTGGGTAAATATGGCATCTTGAACCCTATAAGGGCCCGAAGCCGTAAATTCTGAACCCTAAATCCTACCTATAACCGAAAAGACCTACCTTTTTAGGGTTCCTTATTTTATGGTTTCTATGTATAGTTCCTTAAAAAGGTAGGTCTTTTCGGCTACAGGTAAACCCTAAACGCACAAGCCCCGAATCCTAAATCCTATATACGCCCGAAAAGCCCTAAATCCTAAGGGCTCTAACCCATAATTCTAAGTTCTAACCCCGCAGAGCCCCATGATTA
Organism: Symbiodinium necroappetens; assembly: GCA_905231915.1. Taxonomy (NCBI): domain Eukaryota; class Dinophyceae; order Suessiales; family Symbiodiniaceae; genus Symbiodinium; species Symbiodinium necroappetens. Next base: position 13,560 of record CAJNJA010046696.1, on the reverse strand, counting down.
ATATAGGGGGCCTTAACAATTAGAAAAGAGCTTTGGGGGCATACATATATATATATACATACACCTATCTTTACAAATATCATACGGAGCCCGAATATGGCGTTGGTCATTGTTAAACTCCCTACATTATCCGACCCAGCTAAACCCCAAACCCTACGAGCCCTGAGCTCTAAGCTCTTTTAGAACCCATGCAGCCCATATAGGAACCCCCTGAAGGAAATAAAGAAATCCTACCCTAAACCCTAAACCCTAAACCCTAAGCCCTAAACACCCTTAACAAAGCCTGAAGCCCTAAAAGGAACCCTTGAAGGAACCCTTTAACCCTAAACCCTTGAAGGAGCCCTAAACCCTTCACGGAACCCCAACTCCTAAACCCTAAGCCCTAATAGGAACCCTTTCAGGGAACTTAAAAAAATCTTAAACCCAGAACCGACTCATTCTCCGGCCCAGCTGCACTGCTTGGTAATGCTCCGTATCTGGGCCTGAAAGAAGCACCGGAGCCAGAGGTGGCTTGCAGGTTCATGGGACTCAGTCACCAAGTAGGGTTTATTGCTTACAGGTTTAGGGTTTAGGGTGTTTAAACAAGGTAACTTATACTCATAATTTCTTATAACCCAGACTACTACGCCCCATGATCCTCCAAGTAAGTACAGTGCCTTACTATTAGAATAAGGTTCCTTTGCAAGGGTGCCTTTAAGGCTACTACAAAGGTGACGGGCTGTTAAGTATAGGGTCTTACTGGTAGGATCGGGTTCCTGTGTAAAGGTGCCTATAGGGGTTTGTATAAAGGGGCAAATATAAGGGTTTAGGGTTTACCTCTGTAGAATAGGGTTCCTGTAAAGGGTTCCAAGACATGATTGTTACTGTAAAGGGTCTTACCCAGAGAGCCCAGTACCCCTTAACTAAGGAAGATACCTTAAATCATAATATTAAGGGCCCCTATAATTCAATTCTATATTCCTTAATTCCCTTCTAGAGACCCCTATAGATCCCTTTAAGGCCCCCCCCCCCCCTAGAATTTAAGGCTATAATTCCTTAATTAGGGGGTAGTGGGTTTTGTGGGTATGGAGGTTGGGCACCGGGCCTCAAGAGGTAGAATAGGGTTTTAGGGTTCAGGGTTTAGGGTTTAAGTTGTGGGGTATATTATATAGTATAGTTATACTTAGGAACCCTATAGTAACCCTTAAAAGGGTATATTATATAGCAGAGTTCTACTTAGGAACCCTATAGTAACCCTTAAACGGGTATATTATATAGCAGAGTTATACTTAGGAACCCCATGGTAACCCTTAAAGGGGTATATTATATAGCAGAGTTATACTTAGGAACCCTATGGTAACCCTTAAAGGGAAATATTATATAGTAGAGTTGTACATAGGAACCCTATAGTAACCCTTAAGGGGAACCCTATTCTGATGATTAACGGCGCGATTACAACTTTATGTGATCTGAGGCCCAAGTCAACAGCACATCAATCTCCGCGTAACATGTATTCTCCTTTAGAAGCCCTTATAGATCCCAATAGGGAGCCCTAAGATGGGACCCTAATTCAGAGAACTACCATAAAATTAGTACCGGGTTTGGGGGTATCAAAGAACACTCATAACTCTTATCGGGAACCCTAACGAACAGGAGTTACTGGTTGCCCAGGCGTCTATATTACACCCTAAACCCTACACCCTAGTTTAGGGTTTAGGAGCCCTGAACCCTTGTAGAACCCGCATGGCAACCCTTTGAGCAGCCCGCGAAGGAAGCCCCCCTGCTTGCGGGTTCATGGCACTTAGTAAAGCCATAAGTACCTTAATTGGGGCTAAGAGTAACTTTAAGTATGGTTGCCTTGTTTGCAACCTTAGTTACTAGGTCCCATGACCCTCCAAGCAGCATCAAATCCTGAGGCCTCCTAAACCCTAGAACCCCACAGAACCCTTCTAGAAAACCCTAAACCCTAAACGCCAAGCCGTAAACCCTAAAACCCTAAAACCAAAAACCCGCAGAACAACCCGCATAGATGCCTGGTCGACCCCTTGAAGGAGCCCTTTAAAGTTGCTAAGCCCCCACCATTTTTCAATAAGTAGACCCTAAGCCCTAAACGATTGAAGGTAAAAAAACCCTCAACCCTGAAAGGAACCCTTCAAGGGAACCCCATTATAGAACCCCTAAACCCCAAACTCCAAATCCCTTAAAGGAACCCTCCCTCTAGAACCCCTAAACCCTAAACCCTTAAAGGAACCCTTCATATAGAACCCCTAAACCCTAAACCCCAAATCCCCCAAAAGGAACCCTTCATATAGAACCCCATAAACCCCTAAACCCAAATCCCTCAAAAGGAACGCTTCATATGGAACCCCTAAGCCCTAAACCCCAAATCCCTTAAAGGAACCCTTCGTATACAAACCCTAAACCCCAAATCCCTTTAAGGAGCCCTTAAAGGGAACCCCATTAAAAGAACCCTTCATGTACAACCCCTAAACCCCTAAACCCCTTACCCTCAATGACCAACCCTAAACCCCTAAACCCTAAATCCCTAAACCCTCAACCCTAAATCCTAAATCCCTAAACCCCAAATTCCCTTAAAGGAGCCCTTCATCTAGAACCCCTAAACCCTAAATCCCTAAACCCTAAACCCTAAATCCTAAATCCCTAAACCCTAAACCCCAAATTCCCTTAAAGGAACCCTTCATCGCTCAGGTCCGAGCCATGCCCATCATCGGGGGCTCGGTCGTGGACCCCTTGAGCTTTAGCCAGGCCTGCTTTAGGGATTTTATGTCTATAGGGTTTAGGACTTAGGGGCTTAGGGTTTAGGGTCTAATATTTAGGGCTTAGGGTTTAGGGTTTTTAGGGTTTAATGTTTAATGTTCAGGGTTCAGGACTTAGGGCTTTTATTTATTGGGGCTGGCTATTCGAACTGTTTTAGGGTTTAAGGCTATTTTCCCGTCGGGCTTGCTTATCCTAACCTTTTTAGGGTTCAATGTTTCAGGTGTCCCTAGTTTCTAAATCCCATGAACCTCCAAGTACCTGCGGCCCCCAAAGATTCCGTCTAGAAACCTCCAAAGGAGCCCTCTCCAAGAACCCTATAGTAGGGTTCAGGGTTCAGGGTTTGGGGTTGGTTTGGGGTTTAGGGTTTAGGGTTTTGGGTTAGGTTTTAGGGTTTAGGGTTTAAGTTTTTCGGAACCCCCTTAAGGGATCTACTTTTTGGCTCCTCCAAGAGGGTTTGGGACAATGGGCAAACGCCGTCCTGGTCTCAAAAGGCAAGCGGAGGGAGCCTTAATGGGGATCCCTATACTATCATGACCTATATCATGGGCATTATACTTACTTTCTGAAGGTTATATGGGTAGTTCTCATGGTGCCGTACAAAGGGACCCTAATTTTGAAAACTACCCATATACCAAGGTGTCCTAAAGCCCTAAACCCTAAACTTTCCTAAACCCTAAACTAGGTGTCCTAGACCCTAAACCCTCCTTGTATAGCAGCACAAGGGAAGCCCCGAAGCCTGAACCCCGAAACGGTCCAGCCCGAAACCTTAAAGCACCATAAGGTCTGAGGCTTATGGGTTTAGGTGTTGAGGGGTTTAGGTTTTTAGGGGTCTAGGGTTTAGGGTTTAGGGGTTTAAGGCTTTTAGGGTTTAGGGGTTTAGGGTTTAGGGGTTTAGGGCTTTAAGGCTTTTAGGGTTTGAGGGTTTAGGTTTTAGGGTTGAGGGGTTTAGGGTTTAAGGGTTTAGGGGTTTAGTGGTTTAGGGTCAGAACCCATGTTTGCATCCCATACAAGAGATCCTTGAGATCAGAGCTCCCCAAGCCCAGGGTGGGCAGGTGGGCCCCCCAAAACCCTTGAAGTGTGACCTTAGGGTTTGAGGGTTTTGGGGCTTTAGGGTTTAAGGGTTTAGGGTTTTAGGGTTTTGGGGTTTAAGTTTATGGCTTTAGGGGTTTAGGGCTTAGGCCGTATAACCCTGCTATCTCCTTACACCCCCGCCCCAACCCCATGCCCTGCAACGCAAACCCCCTAACTCCAAACACCTCAAGCACTAAACCGCCAACCCGAAACCCTAAACCCTAAACCGAAACCCTGAACTTCTGAACCCTGAGCTTCTGAACCCTATGCCCTACACTTTGAACCCGAAACCCTGAAGCCTAAACCCTAAAACCCTAAACCTTGAACCTTAAACCCCTAAAACATAACCTCCAACTCCCTAAACCCGTAGTAGTTCCCTTATAGATCCCTTTAAAGGAACCCTTATAGTTCCCTTTATAGATCCTTTTAAAGGAACCCCAACTCCGCGCCTTCAACGCACCTCGTCTCGAAGCCTCCCCCTTCGGCTTCTTGAAATGCGGTGCCTCTGGGGGTTTAGGGTTTAGGGTTTAGGGGGGCCCCGATTTCTTGCAGGAGTTTAGGGGTTTTAGGGGTTTAGGGCTTAGGGGTTTAGGGTTTTAGGGTGTTAGGGGTTTAGGTTTTTGGAGTGTAGGGTTTAAGAGCATCAGAGTTTGTCGACATAAGCTTCTACTTCTTCATTAGGAGCCGAGTCTCCTAGGGTTTAAGGGCAGAGGGATTCTGGGCTTGGGGTCTATACGTCTCGCTTTCTTCATCAAGAGCCTTTCGTCTTTTCAACAGAGGCATTTTAAATGTTTCTCTTTGTTCCTTTTCTCGTTTTTTTTTACAGGGGCTGGCCTGACATTCGGGGTTCCATATCGTATAGGTGCCCTTATCTTGATATTGAGGGTCTGCGCCAGGGTCTTTTTTGAACAGACTCCCCCTGACCCCTAAACCCCAAGCCCTAAGCTGAAACCCTAAACCCTAAACCCTAAACCGAAACCCTAAACCCAAAGCCCTACACCCTCAACCCTAACACCTAAACCGAAACCCTAAACTCCTAAACCCTAAACCCCTAGACCCTAAAGCATTTCTGCATGATGTTTGGTAGCTTAAGGTTTCTGGTCTAGTATGTCGACAGTCGAGACATAGAGTATCCCAGACCACCGGAAGGATCTAAAGAAAAGATGCCTTACGAGTTGCGGTTTCCTTTGTAAAGTACCCTACAGTAGCAAAGGTTCCCAAATCAGGCAGTGAGTGCCAAACCTGTACCGCACTTCCACCGCCACGGTGTCTATAAATCCGGCGCTTGCAGTCTACTTTGACGGATCCGGAATTCTTTCTTGGGGGGCCAAAAAAAACCCCTAAACCCTAAACCCCTAAACCACTAAACCCTCAACCCTAAACCCCTAAACCGGCTTCAGCACCGAGGAACATGATTGTTTTTGGGTGCGTTGGGCCTGGGGAGGCTTCATGTGTGGGAGTTCAGATTCAGGCTTTACGGTTTGGGTTTAGGTTTAGGGTTTTAGGGTTTGGGGTTTAGGGTTAGGGTTTAGGGTTTGGGGCTTTGTAAGACTACGTCTCAAGGATTTCAGCTAGAGCTCTCAAGCTCATGGTGTTTAGAACATAACGTCAGGGAGGATGGAATTCCAAGGTCACACTTTATGCGCTCTTGCAAGGGTGTGGAGCTGAAACAAAGTTGACCAACATCACAAGAATCTCAAACTTCTCTCTCCTTTCGTAGCCGCTGCTCAGACATCCTTAAATTGAGTCTTGGACGACACTGCTGTCACCACCGAAGTCAGCACGACCCCAGGCCACCACAGATCCGTCGCCAAGAATAGCAGCAAAAGCGTGGGTACAGGCCTGGATGTGCTGCACATTCTTCAACTGATCCTTCACAGCACTACTGTCACCACCCAAGGTGGCATCACCCCATGTCACGACGGATCCATCGCCAAGAATGGCAGCAAAGGCGCTCCCGGAGGCTTGGATTTGCTGCACATTCGTCAGCTGTTCCTGCACAGCACTAGCGTCACCACCATTGTCAGCATGACCCCATGTCACGACGGATCCATCAGCAAGAATGGCAGCAAAAGCGATGTTAGAGGCTTGGATTTGCTGCACATTCGTAAGCTGTTCCTGCACAGCACTATTGTCACCACCAAAGTTAGCATGACCCCAGGTCACGACGGATCCATCGCCAAGAATGGCAGCAAAGGCGTTCGCGGAGGCTTGGACGTGCTGCACATTCGTCAGCTGATCCTTCACAGCAGTACTGTCGCCACCATCGTGAGCATCACCCCAGGTCACGACGGATCCATCGCCAAGAATGGCAGCAAAAGCACTGAGGGACGCTTGAATTTGCTGCACATTCGTCAGCTGATGCTGCACAGCACTACTGTCAGCTTCTTCACCCCATGAGACGACGGATCCATCGCCAAGAATGGCAGCAAAGGCGCTCCCGGAGGCTTGGATGTGCTGCACATTCTTCAGCTGATCCTTCACAGCACTACTGTCACTACCAAAGTCAGCATGACCCCATGTCACGACGGATCCATCAGCAAGAATGGCAGCAAAAGCGCCGTTAGAGGCTTGGATTTGCTGCACATTCATCAGCCGATCCTGCACAGCACTACTGTCACCACCCCAGGTGGCATCACCCCATGTCACGACGGATCCATCGCCAAGAATGGCGGCAAAAGCGCCGGCATCAGGGTCTCTAGAACCTTGAAGTTGAATTTGATTTATGTGCAATGTGAGCGAGTCGCCAGTCTGAACTCCGGCTTCCCTGATTGGCAGACGCCCATCTAGAACATTTCTGGATGAGTCCTGGAGCCGCCCTTTCCCGGCTCCGAAGATGGTCTGTGCTCGACGTGTTAAGACATTTACCTCTTCATCTAAGCAGGCTTGCACGGTAGCCGTTCTGCCGCTGAGTAGTCCGACTTCCACGGTAATCGACATTTTGAAGGCAGGTGCTGTTTCCTAGACAACGTCCACTCGCATTATGGCTTCCTTCAGTACGCAATCTTTGGTCAGGTACTATAGGGTCTTGAGAATCGAATAATCGAAACGGGTTTTGGGGTATATCATACAACAACTATCTATGCACGACAGAGGATATTCTTACTAATCAATTGCTTCCATTCGCAGGATTTGAGTTTTGCCAAGCTGGGGCTCGGAAATCACTGAGTGTCGACTTAACCCAGAGAGCCCAATTCCCCTTAATTAAGGAATATACCTTGAACCATCATATTAAGGCCCCTGTAATTTAAGGCCATAATTCCTTAATTCCCTTATAGAGACCCTTATAGGGACCCTTATAGATCCCTTTAAGGCCCCTATAATTTAAGGCATATTCCTCAATTAAGGGGTATTGGGCTCTCTGGGTAGGGCTTAGGCTTTTTTCAGTCCTGTAGGGCCTCGGTTGTTCAGGAGGCTTTTGGGGTTTAGGGTTTAGGGGTTTTAGGGGTTTTGGGGGTTTTAGGGGTTTCAGGGGTTTCAGGGGTTTTAGGGGTTTAGGGTTTAGGGGTTTTAGGGGTTCAGGGGTTGAGGGGTCCAGGGGTGTATGGGGTGGGTGTAAATCTGCTTGAGTTTGTAGGCAGCGACCTGGGCCTCAGAGGTCTATGAATACATGAATTCTGCAAGGCCCTTCAGTATACCCAAAAGCGCACAACCCATAACCAACAACTCATCGACCCCCCACAGCCCGTAGTAAACAAACCCTAAACCGCAAAACCCTAAAACCCTTCAACTTGTAAAATCATTTGACTTCGTAACGTAATGGGTTCCTTAAAGGGATCTTTAAGGGTTTCTCTGTCTTGAAGGGTACTGTAAGGGTTCGGTAAGGGTGCTTGTTGGATCACGGGACTTGGCAAGCAAGCCTTTCAAGGGTTCTACAAGGGTACTATTACTATTATTGTTCTGTACAGCTTTAGGGTTTAGTGAACTTAATAAATACGGCTATAACAACCATAACTGGGGTCATAATCAATTATAAGTAGTCACTACGTCCCATGATCCTTTAAGGTCCTCCACCCAAAATAGGGATCTACTTTCTAGATCCTTCCGGAGGTCTGGAATAGGGGCCGCAGTCAGCAACAGTGTTCCCTTATGGTCCCTGGAAAATTATGCTGCAGTATATATCCTGCCCCCCGTCCCCTAGCCGCTCTTTGAGCCTTGTACAACCCTCCCGAGGCCCTCAAACCCATACAAACCTCACTGAAACTGTTCAGGATCTTGTATTATGTGTCTCTGTTCTTCCTCGACTTATCCCGTCTCTCTCCCTCTCTGTCTCTGCATCTCTCTCACTCTGTTTGTCGCTTTACGGTTGTCAGGATTTAGGGGTGTAAGCGTGAAGGGTTTTTGGTACTGTTGGTGATATACATCCTGCATTACCTTAAGGACCTTAAACTATGGGAATTATGATATATTCCTTATTATGGGTAATGCAGGATTTATATCATCAACCGTATATCTTTTTCTCTTCTCTTCTGAACGGTGTAATGAATAAACTAAACCCTAAACCCCAAACCCTAAATTCTAAACCCTAAACCGTGTGTAATGCAAAGAGTGACCTAGTGTCCCTAAACCCTAATATAGTACCTTAAATCGTAGGATCCTTATTTTAAGGACCCAAAAAAAAAGGTACCCTAATTTTCGGAAACTCCCACCGAGTGTCAGTGCATCCCAGGGGCCAAGCAGTCAATTGGATGAGGCTTGAGGGTTTAGGGGTTTTTTTAAGGGTTTTAGGGGTTTAGGGCTTTAGGGGTTTAGGGTTTTAGGGTTTAGGGTTTAGGGAGGCTTTGGAGATCTAGGGTAGACTGGACTTTGCCTGGGTTGAGGCTTTAGGCTAGTACATCAAGAGTTTAACGTTCGATTCAGGCAACAGTTTTCCAGGACGTCAGGACGTGATATCCGAGGTCCTTGTATAGCGGCCTTACCAACTGGAATAAGGCTCTAAACCCTAAACCCTAAACCGTTTGGGGTGTATTAATTAGCATACCTATGGATGGACTACAAGGGGACATGGTTGCTAGTTATTCCGACCTCTTTAGCCCAGAATCTCGGGGGATCTAAAAAGTAGATCTGCTAGTAACCCTCTACCGCAATAATATACGGGACGGATTTTTGGGATGTTTTAATGTACTTAAAATAAAGAGCCCCACAGTAGAATTGTTATTTATTCAAGCCCTGGTAAACCAAAGAAAATTCACTTTAAACCCTAAATCCTGAACCCTAAAACCCCAAAGCCCTAAACCCCTGTAGCACCACATTAAAAGAACCCTAAACCCTAAACCCTACACCACCGAAACCCTGTATCACCCCACTAAAAGAGCCCTAAACCCTAAACCCTACACCGCCGAAACCGAAGGCAAGGCTAAGTCAAAATCCTCTGCGGCTCAGGGCGGGGCCGACACCGTACCTTTGACTGGAAGCTTCAGTTTTTTGTTACGAAACAAAAGGGCTTGAGGGCTGCGGTTTGGGGTTGAAGGTTCAGGGTTTACGAAACAGAAGGGTTTTTGAGGGTTAGGATTTAAGATTATACATGGCCTGTGTAGGGTCCTGAAGAGGTCTAAGTTCAAGTTCGCTCATAAAGGGGGGGCAATCAAGGTTTGTTCGCCTTTTGGCGGGATCCATCGGTAGGACTACCGGTTCACTGGCTGGGCCCTAAAGCGATTTTCCTGGCAAAGCAACACTAATCGGATTCTTCAGGAGGAGGGCCCTAAACCTTAAACCCTAAACTCTAAAGCCCAAGCCCCTAAACCCCAAACGCCGCGCAGACGTAGGCCGGAAGAGGCCGGCGGGGGGAGGTTCCGGTTCGGGTTCGAGTTCGCCTGGCTGTTCTTCGCAGAGGGGGGGGGTGCGGTATTACTGTTACTACTACTTTTGCTCATCCCAGACCCCCGGGAGGATCCAGAAAGTAGATCCCTTAAGGAGGTTCCTATAAAGTACCCTTTAGTAGTATAGGGTCCCAAATTAGGGGATCTACTTTTTAGATCCATTTGGTGGTCTGGCTATGAAACCCTAAACCCTAAACCCAAAACCCAAAACCCTAAACCCTAAAAAAGCATAAAGTACCCCTTAGTACTACTACTTTTGCTCATAGCCCTGACTTCTGAACCCCTCCTAAAAGTTAAACTTTTAGCCTGCTTATTACAGTTGATATAGAAACCCAAAAAGTTAAAGTCCTAAGAGCCAACCAGAAGAACCCATAGTCCTGAATTCAGGGGGATTGGGAGCTCTGGGGACCGGCCCTCGCTGCTCGCACCACGTCAACAGCTGGCCATCCTTCTTCCCTCCATGGCTTTTTAGGGTTTAGGGTTTAGGGCTTTTTTAGGGTTTAGGGTTTAGGGCTTTTTTGGGGTTTAGGGTTTTTGGGGTTTAGGGCTTAGGGTTTCATAGCCAGACCACCGGAAGGATCCAAAAAGTAGATCCCCTAATTTGGGACCCTATGCTACTAAGGGGTACTTTAAAGGAACCCCCTTTTGGGGGATCTATTTTTTTAGATCCTTCCGGTGGTCTGGGATAGCAACCATGTGGCGTTGAAAGTCTCCTTGTCCTTGCTTCGGAAAAATTGATTCACCACCTTCATAGCACCACCATAAAGCCTCCCCATCGCTCCTTTTGCCTGCTGCAAAGTTCTTTTAAATCCTGTAGAAGTGCTTCCCCTCTTAATCACCCCCTAGAGTTTAAACCCTAAACCCTAAAAACCAGAAACCAAAGCAACACATGCTGTTTGCCGCGTGGGGGCCGAACTCTGCCATACTGTCGACAGCGCTCTCTGAGACCTTCCCCAAGACGACGCCCGAGACCTGGCTTTTGGGGAACGGCTTTAGGGATTAATCCTAGGTTTCCCAGTAGCCCCTTAATGGTAAGGGTACCCTTTTTCCTACTCTTTGATTTTAATCAGGGAACCCCAAAAGAAAAAGGGCAAAAGGGTACTACTGGGGAACCTAGAACCTAAGAACCTGATTAAGAAACCCTGGGTCTTTATCAGGGTTCTTAACATGAAATCCTAATAAAATGGGGTTATAGGGCCAGGATTTCTTAATCAGGTTCCTACATTAGGGTTTAGAGTTTTGGGGTTTAGGGTTTTAGGAACTTCCCACAGACGCCAAAACCCCGTAATTCAGGAACTCTCCTTTAGACTATGATACCCTAAACCCCAAACCCTAAACGCGCAACCCAAATGACAATAGTCTAGGGGTCTTAATATTTCGAACAGGGTTTGGGGGTCCATTATACTATATTTACAATAAGGAACCTCCAAAATAGAGTTGGTATCTTTTTTGCGCCCCTACATTATGCTCTCTACAAAGCAGACTCCTTGTCAGCGGGTTTTGGAGACTCCAACGTGGTTCATGAAGCCAACACAGGGGCCTTAAGAATTACCTCTAATATTTTGTGGTTTCCTATTATTACTATAGTATAATGATAGTATAATGGGCCCCAAAACCCTATTTTAAGTACTAAGGCGCCTACATTAGTTGTCTAGTGTCAGGGGGAACTAAAGGTTACCCTTCGGGGTTATATAAGGATTATAGTACCCCAAAGAGGGTGAAGGTTACCTACTCTACTACTAAGCGAAGCTTGAGCTCCTGCAGGTTTTGAAGGTGGTGTTAGTCTGTGAAAGATCAGCACATGAGGCAAGAAACCTTAAATCTGATATCCAAGGTTCAACCCTCCGTCTTCTATGGTCGCGTATGCTTTCGGAACACTACCCTACACCCTACATCCCAAATACCTACATTTAGATGTACATATACGACTGGTAACAGCTAGGAGCTATTTGGAGCCTGTGTCCAATGCTCCTCTTCCACTTCGATCTCTTCTACGCGCACGCCAAGAGGTATGTCTAGAATGTTAGTTCGCAAAGGAGCTTTCTGCATCGCCTCAATTGCCCAAATGGCCACAATACGCAGATCGAAGAGCGAACAAGGCAACAACCGTTCATGGTAAATGCACTTCTTTGCTGCTGCTGCTGCTGTTGTGGTTGTTGTTGTTCTACTTCTCCTCTGTCATTACCCCAAACCCGTCCTACCTCTCTCCTATCATTGCACAAAACCCTGAACCCTAAATCCTTCTCTCTTATCATCAACTATTACTACTAAATACTATCACTCATTCTATTACTTGTGATTCGCATAGTTGCTAGTATCAACCACTATTCCCGTCGCATCTCTTGCTTCGCAGCCGTGCCCAACCTCGTAATCAGCATCCGGACTTCCAACGACGTGCGGGTCCTCACGACAAGACACACCTAAACCCTAAACCCTAAATGGAGATCAGGGTGTAGAGATTCTGGTTGCCCTCCAAGCAAAGCTTAAAGCCCTGCTGTTCATGGACAAAACCCCGTGCATGGCATTCATTATGCTAACTACGGGAACCAACCCAGACCACCGGAAGGATCTAAGATCCTTCCGGTGGTCTGGGAATGTGTTCTTCTTCTGGATGATGCAGGATGCCTATGGGGAGTGCCACGCCCATTCATTGGGTTTAGGGTTTAGGGTTTAGGGTTAAGGTTTTAGGGTTTAGGGTTCAGGGTTTAGGGGTTTAGGGTTTCATTGTGACAGCCTTCCAGGCAATGCACGAAATTTCTCCGAGTCTCGGAAAGGTCGGTTGCCAACTGGTTCTCACTTTCATTCAATTTCTGCTTCCAGTACCCAGAGAGCCCAATACCCTGTAATTAAGGAATATAGCTTAACTTATAGGGGCCTTAATACTATGGTTTAAGCTATATTCCCTAATTAAGGAGTATTGGGCTCTCTGGGTAATCTCGTCCTAGGCCCCAGGCTTCATGGCGGAGATCTCCATGCTACATGTAACAAACCTGAACGTCAAGGTATCATCGAGTCCACAGAATCAGCGGCGCAAAAACGACTATGACTCACAACACCTTTGTTTAACATAACGACAAGCTAGAAACCCTTAACGCACCCTTCATGCGGGACCTAGGAACCCACATTTCGGCGGCGCTTTGGACTGCTCTGCAATATATTATGACATGCTCTAATAGACTCCTAGACTTTGAGCATTATGTCTTCCTGGAGTCTTACTTCCCCAATAAGCCACAAGATGAAAGGTTAAACTTACAGATTACTACTAAATTACAAGAGGGTATTGAGGAACTACCCAGAGAGCCCAATACCCCTTAATTCAGGAATATACCTTAAATCATAATATTAAGGCCCCTATAATTTAAGGCTACATTCCTTAATTCCCTTATAGAACCCTTCTAGAGACCCTTATAGACCCCATAAGGTATATTCCTTACTTAAGGGGTATTGGGCTCTCTGGGTAAGGAGTTTATTATGGGACCAGGCTCTTGGGAGGATCCGAACCAGTAGGTCCCTTGATGGGTTTCCGACAAAAGTGTCACTCAGTAATGTAGGGTGTAGGTTTTAGCTTAATATTGCAGGTTTTAGGTTTTAGGATTTAATATTGCAGGGTTTTAGGGGGTTTAGGGTTTAATCTTGTAAGTTTTAGGGTTTAATATTGCAGGGTTTAGGGGGTTTAGGGTTTAATATTGTGGGGTTTAGGGTTTAGGGGTAGTAGACTCTCCTTCTCGAAAGGCCTTGACATTGATACCTCCGTTTTTGATAGGGTTTAGGGTTTAGGGTTTCCTTGATGTTGGACTCCCTGGTTCTTTGTAGGGAATGGGGGCATGGATCCCCATGATAGTCCCTCAAGGTCCCCTAGACTAGTCGCAAAAACCCATTCCTCCATTCCCTACTAAGAACCAGTCAGAGGAAG
>CAJNJA010046685.1:13583-26461 GCA_905231915.1 Symbiodinium necroappetens | reverse complement strand
CCTTAACAAGAACCCTAAACCCTAATCCCTAAAAAAACCTCCTTAACAAGAACCCTAAACCCTAAACCCTAATCCCTAAAACAAAACCCTTAACAAGAACCCTAAACCCTAAACCCTAATCCCTAAAAAAACCTCCTTAACAAGAACCCTAAACCCTAAACCCTAATCCCTAAAACAAAACCCCTTAACAAGAACCCCAGGGAGGAAGCGGGCAAGGCGCCATCTCCTCCCGGCTCTTCTTGTTCTCCGGCTTCGGGTTCGTGCTCTTGAAGTCCATGTCCTCAGGGGTGCTTTCGCTTCGTTTAGGCCTTATCGCAATAGCAGCACTACTGGGGATGAGTAGGGTTTAGGGTTTAGGGTTATGGGTTTATGGTTTAGGGTCTAGGGTTTAGGGTTTAGGTAGTAGGAGCAGTAGCAGAAGAAGCAGCAGGCGCAGGAGCATGAGGAGCAGAAGCAGCTGTCAGTAGCAAAGTATCAGAAGTGCCGGCAGCAGTATTCGTTGCAGCAGCATAGCTCCATCATTCGGCAACCCGCCCCCAAAGTATCAGAAACTGCAACCCTACGTATACTCTACAGGTCGAAAGCCACCGTCCCCTCAAGCAGCCGGTAGATCCTAAACCTGCGAAGAACCCTCAACAAGAGCTCTGAATCCTACGCCCCTCAAGAACCCTCCCTAAACCAAAGCCCTACATCCCAAGCCCTCGGCCCATGACCAACTCCAAAACAGGCAACATCCACCTTTGAACTTTGGAGCCAAGGTGCTGATATTAGGAAGTATGACATTATCCCACTTAAAGGTTAAGGGTTACTTTGGAGCCCCAGTATTAGGGATTATGACAATATCCCCACTTAGAGGTTAAGGCTCCTAAACCCGAAACCCTAAGCCCTAAACCCGGTTAAGGGCTACTTTGGAGCCCCAGTGGCGTACTTTTGCTCGTCGCCCTTCCAGAACTCTGAGGAGGCGGGGTCCGAACCGATCCTGCCATTCGATGCAGGGGGGCTGTACTATCAGAATAGGGTTCCTCGGGGCTCCTTGAAAGGGTTCCGTCAAAAAGGGATACGGATGACTCTGAGGGGGCTTCTGCAAGGAGGGTTCAAAAATTGTGGCCTCCTCGATCATTAAGCTGACGAGAGCGGGGGTTGAACGGGCTTGGGTTTAAAGGCTTGGGGATTTAGGGTTGAATGAGGTTAGAGGTTCAAGGGGCTTTACTTGTTGAAAAGTTGAGAGTTCTGGCGTCCAAGGCTTTGAGGTTAAGAGGGTGATGGGTTTACCAGAATCTCAAAAACTCCTGGGCATCAACAGCCCAAATCACCCCCGAAGGGCTTTTGGAGAAGGCTTTTTTTAAGGGACCGAAGGCCCTGTGGTCGGTGCTATATTTCCTTTATGGGCCCTCGGAAAACTAGAGAAGTTTCAGGGTTCACTGCTTGAGCTTCGCGTGGAGAGCTACCAAGTGCAGAGGGTTAGGGTTTAGGGTTTAGGGTCTAGGGTTTAGGGTTTAGGGGCTGCATGACCCATAATAAGGTAAAGTACTGCGAAGGACCTATATCCTCAACAGAGTATCACCACAAAAACTTGCGTGCCAAGGGACAGGATCTTGCCCTCGTGGCCCGCCTCGCTGCTCAGCGAAGGCGGGGGCTGAAAGTTTAAGGACATTCAAGCAGGCTTCTGCTTGTTTTTGGGAGTTGTGTGTCCTTGGGCCTTCAGAGATTTAGGATGATTTAGGTATGAGGTCGCCCTTTCCTCCAGACGGACCGAAGGCCGATTTTTGCTCGCAGCTTCGTCGGGGCCACGCTGCGCTTCGACATCATCGAGAACGAAGCCTGCCCACGTGGATATCGGTGTCGTGTCCAATGCGGTCAATGGCCTTTCGGAAGATTCCTTGAACTCTCCTGTCCAATACAGGAATCCGTACCCGGATTTGGTTGCACCCAGCCGCCCTCATACAAAATAGACGCCGGTGGTCTTCAGTCCAGTAAAGTTCCTGCTGCTCGCCATGACGCTTGACAGTGGCCTTTACGGCGTTCAGGATAAACTTCGGGTGCCTGAGCGGGTCAACAAGTCCCTCTTTCAACTCGTGGATGGTGGATTCCAAAGGCCTGCCGTCTTTGAAACGCGGGCTGCACCAAGTCTGCAGATTGGCCACTCGATGGATTGGAACAGTCTCGATAACCTCGCAGGTGCCTTTTGCACACCGAGGTGATCGCGAGCGATACCGCTCGTCCGCACCTGACCAAGGATGCCCATCGAAATCTCCTCCATCTTCATCGTCAGGGGTCCTCACCCAAGTACTTGACGCCCAGCCGCGCTTGTTTGTGCCAGCGTGGGATGAAGACCAAGAAGGGTTCTCCTGCGTGTCCTCTGATCTCCAAACCCGATAACGACGCCAACCGTAATTGGCTCAACCATCATCGCAAGGATCCCACCAGGGCCAGCCTGAAGCTGAATGGCGTGGGGACTGTTCACGCTCATCTGCATCTGGGCGCCTGTCTTCTTCATCTTCCTGGTCGGGCGGAGCACTCGCGGTTGCATGTCCAGCTAAGCCAGCTGGTCTGGGGCAGGGCGGTGAGGGATGCGGTGGGACTGCATCGCTTCTTGAAGCATCGCCAAAACCACCTTCGAAACACCTTACAAGTTCGGTGAAACCCTTGGCCTCGGCAATCTGGCGAGCTGTTCTGTTGTGTCCCTGGTACTGAACCTTGATGTTCACATCAGCTCGATGTCCCAGCAACAATTGCACCATGTCCACGTCCGCTCTCCACAAGCAAGCCTCATGCAGCGCATTGCGAGTGCCCTTGCACGCATGGTATGTCACAAGATCAACTGATGCCCGGGCAGTGAGCAGTGCTCTTGCTGCAGACATCTGGTTGAAGCCTGCTGCAACGCGCAACATCCACGATCTCTCCTCGATGTCCAGTGCCATCAAATCCGGCACATGTGCCTCGGACAGGTCTTCGTTTCTTGCCCGCGCATTCCTGTAGCTCATCACACGTGCCGAGGCCTCGGCGTTCTTTGGTCGCCCGGGCATTTTTGCAGCCAGAGATTGGGGGGGGCGCACCTATCTGAGACTTGAGATGCAGGTGAGAGAATTGCAGCCATACTTCCTGAAAAAGCATCCAAGCCCCAACATAGTCGCATCCGAGCATCACGGGACCAGAATTGCCGGGGACAACCTTCCCCCTACGAAAGCATGGTGAAGGACCCAGCAATAAGAACAAAAATCTGAACAGTAGTGGTGACAGTAGTAACAGCCGTAGCAACAGTAGTAACAACAAGAAACTAGCAAGAACAATAAGTACAGTACTGCAGGTGGTAGTAATCGTAGTAATGATGCTAAAAAACCATAGTAGTACGTTTAACAACAACAAGAGAAAAGTCATAATCGGAATAATCGCCATACTCTTGCCTGGCTGATGGCTTCCAGCAGCAGCTTCAGGCCCTGCAACAGCTCTTTGCTTCTTCTCCCTGGTTCTTAGTAGGGAATGCGGGAATGGATCTTCATGATAGTCCCTCAAGGTTCCCTCTTGTAGTCCCAATAACCCATTCCCTACTAAGAACCAGGGAGTCTTTGTAACCTGCCGTTTCATGTGAGGGTTGCCGAAAATAGGGGACCCTAATATAGTACCCTAAATAGTAGGATCCTTATTATAAGGACCACCAAAAGCAAGGTACCCCCTGATGTTTTTGGAAAGTCCCATGTATAAGAGACTCTGGGAACCCCAAAGCCCGTAGAGTTTCAGGTTTAGGAGGTTTTGGGTTTAGTGTTTAGGGTTGGGGGGTTCCCTTATTATAGTTGTAGTATAATGGGCCCCAAAGCCCTATTCTAATTCTTAAGGCCCCTATCTTAGTTTAAGGCTTAGGAGGTCTGGGTCGGGGTTTAACGACTGTCGAAGCCTGATCATTAAAGAACCCTCATCGTAGCCTTCATGATACCCTTATAGTATTTTAGGGTGTAGGGTTTAGGGTTATAGTATCGTTCTAGAACCCCTTTTCTGGACCCGCAAGATACCAATGTGCCCTTATAGTACCTTTACAGGACTATATCACCCTTCCAGAACCTCAAAAGTATTCTTGCAGAAGCTTACACTACCCATAAGAAGCCCGCAGAGTACCCTTACAGTCCTTTTAGAACCCTTTCTGGAAACCTTATACTATACTAAGCCCCCCGAAGCCAAACCCCCAAACCCCTAAACCCTAAACCCCTAAACACCTAAACCCCTAAACCCCTAAACCTTAAATCCTAAACCCTAAATCCTACACCCTAAATCCTACACTCTAAATCCCGAAACTCTAAATCCCTAAAACCCTAAACCCTACATCCTAAACTTGGCTTTTCTTGGCCTCCTCTGGGTCCGCCACAGCAGGGGCGAAGCCGCCCTCGTCGCCCACGGCCGTGGAGTCCAGGCCTCGGAGGGGCTTCCCCCAATAAGCCAGGAAAATAAACGGTTAAAGCTTCAGACAACTACTAAATTATAAGAACCCCAAAAGTCCAAAGGTTGGGTATTGGAGAACTAAGAGGGTGACAACGTGTTTTGGCGCCTTAAGAACCTCGGCTCCGTTACAGGGGTCCACAGCTTAGGGTTAGGGGGTTTTGGGTTTAGGGTTCAGGGTTTAGGGGCTTAGGGTTTAGGGTTCAGGGTTTAGGGGTACCAGAAGGGTTGTACGAGTCTTAAGAGTTCGAGTAGGGCTAGGTTCCCTTGTCGCCTTTTTGTACATGGTTCTGTAGCCGGTGCCAAGAAGGGTTCTGTAACATATTCGAAAGTGGTTTTGGTGTGGGCCATACTGAAAAATTTTCTGAGGGACTCTAAGGTGCCGTGCGAGTAGTTACTCACACTTCTGCATTACATTCGAATTCCAGCGGGCTTTGACTCCCGATTGTAGGGCTTGAGGATCTAGGGTTCAGGGCTGAGTCTTCGACTTAATCTTCAGGGCTGCTAAATCTCTCGCAGTCTGGCTTTTCCGGTGGAGCCGGTCGTCAAAAAGGGTTTGAGGAGCCAACTTGCACCCGCCACCACCACAACAGGGACAGCAAAAAGAAGAATCATACCACCAAGCAGCCTTAATAACCAATAACACCTGGCAGGCCGAAACAATCGTGCGACCAAGGAGAAGCAGAACACTATAGTACGAACAGCAGCAAGAAGACTGAACAGCAACAATGACAACAACCACAACAACAATAACAGTGTTTACTACCACTGCCGCTGCCTCCTACTACTACTACTACTACTACTACTACTCCTAGTCCTAGTCCGAGTCCTAGTCCTAGTCCTAGTCCTAGTCCTGCTCCTGCTCCTACTCCTACTCCTACGGCTGCTGCTGCTACTGCTGCTGCTGCTGCTACTACTACTACTACGACGACGACGACTGGTACCACTACATACTAAAGCACGACGACGAGGAGGAAGCGGACGAGGACCACCACTGATGTACCAACAGTTACCATCATAAACAGAACAATCATCATACACATCCGAAGTTGCGGATTGCTTTGAATATCTTCCAAACCAACCCCTTCACGGCTGCACGCGGCCAACGACTAGCATGCCTTCTTCTGGGTGGGATCGACGGTTGTGGGCTTTGGGTTTCGCCAGCCTCTGGAACTTGTTTCATTTGTATTCTCCATCCCCGTTTCCGATCCTGCACCGAGTTCGGAACTTGAGCCCCTGAATGTCCTAAAGTGACGTCCTCACTTGGAAGTAGATGTCTTGCACTCGTTCCCGATGCCAGCCCACACCGAAAGGGCCCCAATCCCGAAAGCGCGGTCGAGGCTCCATACTTCTTCTTGATGATGCCCTTCAGGTTGTGGTAGGTCTCTGAGCCGAGCTTCATGGCCTCCCAAAAAACGCGGAACCAGTGGGTCCGGAACGGGCTTCGAAGGCATTCTTGGGGTCTCTGAGCCGAAATCCTAAAACTTATAAAACGGCCCAAAGAGGCCCATGGGGCCCGAAGCAGAGCAGCGAGTGGAAGGCTTTGGCCGAGGGGCCCGGGGCTTGGCGGCTACCTACGTGGTCCCGTTAAGTCCAAAGCTGGTTTCGTGATGCCTGAGCTTAGGGCTTAGGGCTTTGTTTGGGGGTTTAGGGGTTTAGGGCTTAGGGTTTTGGGCTCAGGGTTTAGGGCTTAGGGTTTTGGGCTTAGGGTCTAGGGCTTAGGGGTTTTGGGCTAGGGCATGAGAAGCGACCACTCAGGGTCTTGTGCATTGAGATCCCGGTGATGGCAGTGCCTCGTGCGCCGTACTTCTGTCAGTACGCAGCACACATACCGCCCAATGAGGTAATGGGTATTGAAGGGTATTGGGTATGATCCGCATTGGGGCCCTCTGCTCAATGTCTGATCGTCGACATGTAAACAAAACTACATGCCAGTCAACTTCACGGAATGCAAACAGTCATGCACAAAGCGGTACTCCGAAATCATTCGCCCAGAAATCCTTCCGAACTATGACTCTGCGTTTTTGGGGATTTCTTGCTTGAATTCGGCCTCCGCGAAGGTCTTGGCACCCACGGGGATCAGGAAGAACTCCTGTGACAATCATGATCGTTCCTCGTCAAAGCGATTCACGGGCCACACCCCACTTCGTTTGTTTCCATGGAGTCTTGTCGGAAGGCACAGATAAACTAAATACAGTGTTTAAACATGGGGCCATTGCATGGGGTGATTAGGGGTATAGGTATATGGTACAGTATAGTATAGTCATTTAGACTAAGCTCCTAATACACCCTGAAGCCTCCAAACCTTAGGCCCTACCTGAACCCCAAACAGCCCCAGGTTTATAAAAGGTACGATAGAGGGACGAAGAAGGAACCCTCAGACCTAGGCTTTCTAGAAGCTCTGAGCAAGCCCTAAACCCTAACCCACAGAAACCCACAAAAGTATAAGCTCCCTGGGTGCTGCGAAAGCCTGGAAAGCCAAGAAGTTGCCGGCGTGGACACCGCCGTTAATGACCTGAGCCAGAAGTGAAGCCCGAGTTAGGGCTTCGGTGCTTTTTTGGGACATTGGGGTGCTTGGGGTAATATAGGGGCCTTAGTAATTAGAGTAGGATTTTGGGGTATACTATACTAGAATTTAGAAGAAGGAACCCCCAAACTAGTCTTGGTAAGTATTTTATTTAGGCCCCTATAGTAGTTGAGCCGGTTAGGGTTTGGGTTTAGGGTTTAGGGTCTCGAGTTTCGGGTTTCGGGGGTTAAGGGTAGCCAAGGCCTGTTCTGGCCTCTTGGGCTTCGCTTTAAAAATCGTGATTCTCGCTGTCCTTTTTGCTGCTTTTACTGTTGCTTCTGTGAAGAGGCTACTGTTGCTGCTGTGCCAGGGCATGCTTACATCCAAATACACACTGGCAGCCCTGAAGCTGTGGTTTGTTAAGCTGCCAAACCCCGCTGGCAGCGTTCGTCTGTTTCCACGTTTACAGCCTTCGTCCCATCTGAGTAACTGACCAAATCCCTGACCCTGCACACTCAACTCTCAAGCCGAAAACCATACAACCTGAGACAGCTCCAGAGACACTGATCCGGGGAAGCTGCGTTGAAGCACGGCACAGGCATGGACATGAGGGGCTTGCCCGCGATCTCGTTAATGTGCCTCGGCTGCGATGCAATGCAAAGGCTCTGCATTGGGACTCGCGGGTTCCGGCGAATTGGGTTTGGGTCCTTCGATTTGCGGCTTAGCGTTTTGGGGCCAAACCCCAAGATGTAAAGCGCAAGCCGTACGGCGAAAGCATTAATGACTTTAGGGTTGCAAGCTGTGTGCCCGGGTTCAGGGTCAGGGTTTCTTGCCTTAGGATGGCGCTGAGGTGCTACTACGGGGGTTTGTCTGTTGAAAGCTTGAACCCTCCTTGCCTTAGCGATGCAAGAAACTGTTAGAGTTGTTGGGAAGTGCGTGCTATAGAGTATATCTATATTGCCTTTCATATTGTCCAATTTTCGATAATACATCTACGGTTGATGATATAAATCCTGCATGAGCCATAAAAAGGAATATACCAGACTTCCCATAGTTTAGGGTCCTTAACATAGCGCAGGATTTATACCATCAACAGTATGTTATATTTATATTGCCTTCTACCTTGTAAAATTTTCTTTAATGCCTATAAACTATATGTATATTGTCTTTTATATTGTACAAGTTTTCTATACTACATAGTAGTACCAATGTACATGGGCAGCAGCTCTCCCCGCCGCCTACAACGCCCTCGTGAGCCCGGCGGCTTGAAGAGGGGAAGACCCTTCTGCGCAGCGCCAGCGCGGCAGCAGGCCATGGACACACCTGCCGCAGGGTTGAGGATTTTTGTGGGAACTTTTTGGCGGATTTTGGGGGGTTTGAGGGGATTTTGGGGATTTGGGGTTTTAGGGTTTGGGGTTCGGGTTTATGGTTGCGGTTGAGATAGGGATGATGAGGGTGAGGAAAGAAGTTGATAATGATGACGGGCTGGTGGCCGCCAGCTGCTGAAAATGAAGATGGCAGCCATATGGTAAGCTTAGGTGATGACCACGGCGATGGCTGGGCATCAGGAGAACTGGTAGAGTTCGTACGACTTACAAACGTTGCCGGATCTCGGTACGACGGTTCTCGAGTCGCTCAAAACGGAACATCTTTTTGATCCATCTTCCCCGGTTCCACCCAGAGATCCCAATACCCCTTAATTAAGGAATATACCTTAAATCATAATCATAAGCCCCCTACAATTTGAGGTCTATTCCTTAACTAAGGGGGTATTGGGTTCCCCGGTTCCAACGGCGAGAGGCCCCGGATCTGGGAAAACCTGGGAGCACGAGCTTTGGCGCTAGGAGCCCCAACTCTGGGTTGCGGTTGAAGGGAACTTAAAGTTAAGCTACAATAATAAGGAAAGCCCTATTATTTGGGATATATCCCAAAATTTTGTTACAATAGTAAGGAACCCCTATTATTTACTATATAATCCCATTATGGGTAACCTAAATGAAAGGCCTTAGCCCTATCATTTACTATATACCCCACTATGGGCAATCTAAGTGAAGCTCCTAAAACAGCAACCCAGATTTTCCCCTTTCTCTCTCTCAGCACCAGAGCTCCAACAAGCCGGTATTCCCGTCGCCTAGAATGGCGTTGGCTCCCAGGTTCGTCTTGTTCTCCGTGGCATCCTTTAGGGTTTAGGGTTTAGGGGTCCAGGGGTTTATAGGGTTTATAGGGCTTGTAGGGTTTGTAGGGTTTAGGGTTTGCAGCCTTCCACTCAGGGAACGTAACAGCCCATAGTTGGTGGCGGAAGGGCGGCAGATGATCATGATTCTGGGAGCAGGCATGAGATGGGAAGGTCAAACGGCCTGATCTAGATTTGTGAACTCTCGTTGTACAGTGGCACAGCTAGACGTGCTGGTACCTTACGCAAGTACGCAACAAAACTACCTCGTACAGAAAAAGCAAGCCTACCCTTACCAAGCCTACCCTTACCAACCAACTGTTTCTGCGGTCTTCGGATTCAGTGCTTTTTAACAAAGAGGGTCGAGAGATAACGATGCTTTCTCTGGGAATCTGATCACCGAGGGGCCAAGTCAATCATGATCTTGTCGATGCCCTGCTGGTCTGCCGGGTCCTGACATTTGCACGAAGCCCTGCTCGCGCCCGCGCACATACGGTTTAGGGTTTAGGGTTTAGGAAGTTTAGGGCTTAGGGTTTATGGTTGAAGGTTTAGGGTTTCTTCTTTCCTTCATTCGGTGAATCTCCATTCATGATCTCTGAAGGGTGTCGCGCGAGGGCAGCACAGCACCTAGCCCTGGAGGCGAGCACCCACAGCTCTTGCCACGTCCAAATGTTTGGGGTTGTAGTACTGGTTCCCTGTTGGGGCTATATTAAAGATGATCATTTTTAATTTCTAGTAGGGTTTATTAATAAGAGTACGAGTTAGCAAATATGCAGCACACAATGGGTTATCCAGCTTCGACCGAGAAGCAGCGTCAAATAGCGATGGTGATGCAAGAATGCCTCCTGTCCTTGCCAATGAGGGCGGGCGCGATCTTGGATTTCACGTTGTCGACTGCCTTCGAGACACCTAGCAGCCAAAGACGAAAGTGAAACCGCGTAAACTCCTGACCAATGAAACATGTAATTGCAGGCCCCTGGTGTAAGTTTGCCACCGCCGGACGAATCTCAGGACCATACTCTCATTTCCTAGACCTCCGCACGTGGCATCACGTCGATTTCGAAGCCGCACGTCTTCATGAACTTGACGACTTCAACCCCTTCAACACATGACCAACGATGGCAACAATGCTGGCAGTGGGAATCAGAGTGCATGGTGGTTGTTCGAAATGTCCTTCTGTTGGAGAGACGATCTTGAACAAACCTCCTTATTGGGAGATCCCAGCAACGGCGGGAAACGACCTTGCGGGACCAAATCCCAAAAGCGACAAGGATTTTCAAGGCCCTTCAAAGGACCCCCGCCCCCTGGTGAGGAGCCATCGACTCTCCCTTCGTTGGTGTGTTTCAGTTTGGCAGGGACCCAGTAAGACTTTCAGTAAGATCCTGAGAATGATCGCAATTGGCACCTTTGCCCATGTAGTCCTTGCCACCGTCTCGCAACTCACAAGCCTGGGGGGTTCAGGGTTCGGCGTCAGGGTCGAGGGTTCAAGGTTCCGGGTTTAGGGTTTCGGGTCAGGGTCCGGGTGTAGGAATTCTCCAGAGGTCAGCTTGCTTTCCACCTCGAACTCTTCTGAGAAACGCCACGTTCCCGAGTGGGTCACGTGCCAAAGTAGAGGCTACTGCAGGGCACCCAATGCGGATAGGAAGTATCAGCTTTCACAGAATAGGGGTTGAATCTGAGCTCTCCGAAGAATAAACTCCTGAACACAAGATGGAGCAGAGGCTGCTCAATTCCAGGGCCTAAAGATGACCCTGAGCCTATGCCTTCAAACCTTGACCTTAACTTGCCAGGAGCATTGTAATCCAGCAACCCCAACATTTTTCAGTATGACACCCCTCTGAACACAAAGGTAGGTCTCTTGGGTTGCAGATTTAGATTCATGAACGGCCGGTGCCCCAAATCCGCCACACTCGGGGGTTCCTCATTGTGAAACCGCTGCGTTTTCTCTAAGTCGGTGAGGTTTCCGGTACTGTAAGTTTCAATAGGGCTTTACTTTTGGGGTATATGGTTCCAAAAAATATAAAAAGGACCCCCCCTAATTATAAATTCCCCCCCCTTCCCCATGATTGTAAACAGGCCCCCCCCCCTTTTCAGGGTATTGGTAATTCTTGAGGCGTTTATATCATGCCCGCACCTGGAGAGCTCTCTACAAAGCCCCTGGCCTCATTCTCGCCCGTGGAGGCGCCGCTGGGCACCGCAGCGCGGAAGACACCAGCTTCGGTGGTGATTTCCACCTGGAGCTCCGAATTTAAAGAGGCTTCGAGTTTAGGGTTTGGGGTTAAACCACCTTTAAAAGGGCGGGGCTTAAGGGCTCGGCGCGTATATAGGTTGAAGATTGGGGCATGAAGGATTAGGAAATCTCTTTCTTCAAGCTTCCTTGAAGTAGTCGACCGCTTGAAGGGGGATTCTGCTTTGTAACCCTCCTGTTTTTTGAGAGCCGCCGGCTCAGGGCTTAGGGGTAAGCTTTTCGAGGTTTAGGTGAAGAGGTCGGCTTCAGACCGTGCAGGTCTGGAACCGCAGGGACGGAAAAGCGTCTGGATCCGGATGACCGGGAAGAAGGATGACAGATGTCCTGAGGTTCATTACCGAACAGGCCCCAACGGATGAAAACCTGACTGACAGGGTGTAGCAGACACCCCTTGTCAAGCCTTGCGCACCATCCCGCGATGCCTTGAATCGGAAATCTGAAAACCCAGCTCACCCAAAGGTGCTTTTCCTCCAATGTCCCATATACAAGGATGACACCAGGAATCTCAAAGACTCTCGCACATCAAACTCCCGAAGCAAATTTGCCCTACTACACACACCGCTGGAATGATGAATCCATTACGGGTCTCTTCTTGAAGGAAGCTACCCCCAAACCCTAAACTTTGAACTTTTTGAGCACAAGAGAGAATTTTGCAGAGCCCGGTTGCCTCAACGGTTGGGTTGCCACGAGAGTCGAAGATCTGACGGGCGTGCACCTTCTGGATCGGCATCTTGTCACCTGATCGTCCTGCAGTTTTTGGGTTTTTTCGGGGAATTAATGTTGAGGCTTCAAATTCTGGAGTGTTGTTTTAGATTCAAGCCGAGTGCAGGTGCATGGAACCACAATCTTCATCCTCCGCGTCCTAATCATCATCAACTGGAGGATGATTGTGGCCATCATGACTGTGATACCAACCCTTGTCAAGCTCCCGTCATCGCAATCATCATCTTCAGCAGCAGCAAGACGCCGACAGCAACGCAACCCAACCGGACAAGTCACATGCGACCCGTCTGTGTCAGACAAGTGGCAGCTGTTTGCTGTTGTACGCACACTGAGTGAGCTCCGGATGCTTTAAGCCAAAATGCTGGAAAGGAAAGGCTTGCTGCAGCAGCTCGACGATAACAAGCAAGTCTCAGACGGAGACAGAGACTGAGAACAGAGGGGGAGAGCGAGAGAGACAGAGCGAGAGAGAGAGAGAGAGAGAAATAGCAACAAGGGTGAAGTCGGTAGAAACTTGCCGCCTCAGCGATAAACTAAGTTGAACACCCAAGACGCCCCCAAACATTTCAAGCCTCGGAGGCATGCGGGGCAACAGAAAGCCAGAAGAAACGACAGAAAGACGGACGTACATAGCGACTGTAGGAGATCACCACAGCGCTTCCCTTATCAGGTTCGAGTTCAGGATGTGAGCTTAGGGTTGGAGTCCCGGTCATCGGGCATTTCGGACGCCTTTTCCATACCATTGCAACGAATCTGCCAAGTTCAGCTAAGGGGAAGTCTGTACAGATCCCGTGGCAGGTGGA
>CAJNJA010046685.1:3395-13552 GCA_905231915.1 Symbiodinium necroappetens | reverse complement strand
CCCTAAACCCCATCACCCTAAACCCCTAAAACCCCTAAAAACCTAAACCCTAAACCCCCAAACCAATAATACCCTAAACCCTAAACCCAAAATCCTAAACCCTAAACCTAATAAGACTGCTGAATGCCTTTTCACTTCGAGGAGGTGCCTGCGATACTACGACTTATAAGCCTCTAAGCACTCTCTTGGAGGTAATGATGGAGCGAATCGTGCAGCCGCAGCGTCAGCATATCATAGCACATCATAGCAAACAGCTAGCAAGCCATAGCATACTACGCCTTTTTTGTGGCGCATCTTGTAGCATAGTATTGCATGCTCTGAAGATAACCATACTGCTAACATATAAACGATCCAGGGGCTCTGCCACTTGCCTGGGAGGTCATGCAGGAAGCTGTTGGTCCGGAATCAGGGGAGGCCAATCTTCCCTCCTTCTGCGCAAAAATACTTTGAAGCCCTGAAGCTTGAACCTAATGACGAACGTTCAAGGTTTAGGGTTTCAGGGCTTTAAGGTGCAGGGACGTAAAGCTTCAGGGGCAAATGTTTATGGCTTTGGGTTTGCGCTGTGTCTTGGGGCTTGGATTTTGAATTAAAGGGTGCCGTCGTCATATCTGTGTGCATACTAACCACCCAGACTACCGATACGAAAGCCACGGAACATCACGTTGCACCCGACCCTTGAAAAGCCAAGCGATCTGCCATCTACTCCATGATCCTGTGCTCCCAAGAAACCTCGATGAATCCCCTATGCTAAACCCCAGCCCCGAGCCATCAACCCAAAGCCATCTGCCCAAGACCCCAAACCCCAAACCCCTAAACCCCAAACCAAAAACCCCAAAACCCAAAAACCCTAAACCCAAAACCCTAAACCCTAAACCCCTGAACCTTAAACCCCTAGACCCGTAAACCCCCCGATCCAAAGACAACTCTGGAAAGCAATTTTTGGAGGAAGCTTGGGCCGCCCCCTGAGGAGCTGTATCCGGCGGCCTTGTGCCCCGAGGTGCTCTTTGAGGCACTGCCCTTCTTTCAGGCACTGAAAGGAGGTATTGAAAAAAGAAACTTCAGGCATATTTGTAGGGTTTTAAGGCCCAAAATGGGGTTCAGGCACTTTGAAAGCTGCTATTGTTAAAAAAAGGGGGCTTAGGGCTTATTATTTGTAGGGTTTTTTTTTTTGAACACCTTTTTCCGACTCGCCAATCCCAGCTTGTCAGAATCCACATTGTGGAAGGCCTGCTAGAGCACTACACCACTCACGACCCTGTCTTGACTTAGTCCACCTCCCTGTCTTCACTGTCAGCATGCTGGCGAGCCATCCGCGAGACCACTGGCATCTCCGGCGGGACGTCCCATTCCACCATGACCCCCAGAGAGTCCCAATGCCTCTCCAGCCCATCAGCACGAACTTGCCTGAGTGCTCTGGCCCACTCCTCGCCATACGCGGCCCGCAGGTGCGACTCACCAATCTCGCCGGCCATCCAAGCCCTCAGCACCTCTTTTACAGTGGACCAAGGAACCTTGAGGGGCAGGTGCATCTCCTCCGGCTCCAAGAGGTGTGCATGGATGGGCCGAATCGCTGCTGCAGAGTCAGGGACGACATCGGCGACACGGTGCATGTAGCCCCAAATGGCTTCCCGCCCCAAGGTCTTCCACTGCAGAAAGAGGGCCAACCAGTCCACCCCGTGTCGCCGCCGGACAGACTCCGTGTCAATATCGCCACGAAGCCAGGCCAGGTAGATCACCTCGAACTCTGCCATGGTGAAGCGGCGCCATACACCCTCATCGGACAGTAGCATCCCTGGCCGTCCTTCATCTCCTCCCGGCATCGTGGACAGGGCTGAAACTGCCCGCCGCACAGGAGGCGCAGGGAGCGGTGTCCCTGAATCTCCAGGCACCTCCCAGTCCACAAGAGCACTCCAACCATCACGTAGGCGTTGCACAGGCTCCGACCGCATTTTGCACAGAAGCCGTAGCCAGATTTCTCCGTACTCCCTGCGAACCACCTCAGACGAGATCTCCTCATTATCCCACCTCCGGAAAAGGGCTTGCACCGAGAACCATGGCACTCGCAGCGGCAACTGAATCGGCTCAACGGCCCTAGGCCGAGCGGCCGTGGCCGCCTTGGAGGCTGGGTCCTCCGAGCCCTCCACGTCGAGAATCCTTTCGAGAAGAGCCCAAATAGATTCCAGGCCCCACAGCCTCCATTGTTGAAAGAGTGCCAACCAAGTAGGTCCGTACTCCATGGCCACCTCACTGTCGCCAAGCCGCTTGGCCTTCCATTCGCCGTAGGCCAATTCAAAGACGGCAAACTTGACTCGGGCACCCCCGGGAGCAGGTTTCACCGAGGCCTCATGCGCGCTCAGGGGAGGCTGTAGGGTGTCCGGCTCGACCTCGGAATTGTTGCCATCGAGCGCGTCCCTGACTGCTTCCTGCGCGAGGATGAGCTCAACCACAGCATCTCCGTGCTGAGCCTGAATTTCCTGTTGGGTCAGTTCGCCTTTACGCCACTTGTCATAAAGCCCTTCATACTCCTCGAACTCCATCAACCCCAACAGATCAACCTGGCTCTGCCGCTCCACCCTGAGGCTGTCGAGTGGACCTGCTCCTCCCACACCCGAGACTGCCGATAGCTCTGGAACGGCAGGGACCACCGGCTCGGCGACCGGCTCTGTGGTTACATCCGAAGGGCACTGCTCCATGCTTGCCTTCAGCGTGATCGCCACTGGAGTACCATTGAGGGGCATCTCATAGTCCATAACCCTGCGCACCGGGCCCGCACTGCTGCTGCTAGCAACCTCCACCGTGAGCAAACATCTCCGCTTGAGGGGAGGCGAACATACGACCCCTTTGTCCAGTTCACGAGCTTGTACGTCTCGTTCCCATTGCTGGTAGTCCCCAGCCTCCTCCATAAGGTGAGCCAGCTCTTGATCTTGCAGATGCTCTTGAGCCGCCTGGTGCCTTTCTTCATCCTCCCTCTGTTGCTCCATAGCCAGCCGACGAAGGCGCTCTTCCTCTTCATCCTCCAGCAGTTCTTCCACGCTTACGTCCAACTGGGTATCCAGCGCCTGGGGCGGCTGGTGCAGCTGAAACCCGGGCACGAAGACCGATATCTCCTCCGCCCATTGGGCGAGCCATGTCATCGGCGCCGGCAAGGACCCCTGTATGTCCACACAGTCCTCCGATATAGCCACGAGCAGGGCCTGCAGTTGTGCCAAGCACACAGCACCCCCCATGGCCCCCTCCTCAGCGGGTGCAAGGTTTTGGGGTGCAGCCGCTCGCAGGGCCGCAATGCTTCGACACCTCATGGCCTTGGGCTGTCCCTCGAGTTCTTTGTGAAGCCTCAGAAGAGCTCTCGCCCAGCGACGGGCCGGAGTGTCCTGGCCATGGCTGCCGAAGAAACTCTGCATGAGCCCCGTTTCCTCTGGCTCCTCATCCGCCTCGTCCAAGTCCACCACCGGCTCACCATTGGCGGTGTTGAGGATAACCTGAGCCATGTCCAACTGCTGGGACAGCTCCGCCATAAGATAGCGGACCATGGTGACCATGCTCACCGTCATCATCAGGATGTTGGCCTGGCTCATGGTGGCCAGCTGGCTGCTGACATCCCTCAGTGTGTCCCGGGGCAGCCACGTCGTAGGGATCGCCCCTGCCTCTTCTGGCGGATCAAAAGCCCACCTGTCGAAAAGCAAGTACTTCCACATCGTCACGGCCTCATTCTGGGTCATCTGCTGCTGGGGGTCCGGAAGGTTGAAGCCGCCAATTCTTCTGGGCCCTGTTCCTCGTTGGGGCGCGTCTCCGCTGCCAGAAGCGCGCTCCTCCATGCTGGTCCCATTGTCACGACGAGCCTCAACACGAGCAACCCGGGCAGGCCGGTCCCTTCCTGCTTCCGCGGCTCGCTCGCTGTCCCGTCCCGCCCCAGGTCCACCCGAGCCACTGCTGGCTGGCCGTCGCCCAACCAGTCGGCGGGTTTCCGTCGTGACACATACCGTCTCGCGACGAGTCTCGCGAGGTTCCCTTCGTGGTGTCCTTGAGTCCCTGATACGTCGCCTTCCATTTCTGTATCTGTCCATCATGCTCACCTCGTCGTCCGGCTGGTGCTGCTCGTTCATATAGCCGACGTGGAGCAGGTCTTCGACCTGCCTCGCCCATCGGTAGAAGTCCAAGGGTGTCCGCTCCGTCGTAGCTTGTTCATTGGGTTCCAGGCCCGACCCCAGCGTCCGAATCCTCCTTGCAACCCACTGTTGGTATCCGGTGTCAGGCCTGTCTCGTGCTCGTTGTCGTAGCATGGCCAAGGCAAGCTGGACGGATCTTCCTTCATCAAACCAACCCCAGAACCTCTCCATTAGTTCCAGCCATCTCCCTTCTCGGCCGACCCCTCGGCTGGCCTGGAACAGCGAGGTCACCTCTTCCGTCTCGTCCTGCTCCCCTTCATTGTCAGACCGGTCCTCCAGAGCGTCGGCAGTCATGCCCAGGTCCTCGCGGCTCGACCAGGTTCCATTTACCCATACTTGCCCAGCATGAAAGATCCCAAAGGGAGAAGCGAAGGCGGACCTGAAGAAGAGGCAGGAGGCGCCTGCAGGCTCGGTTCGAGGTAGTCCGGGTCCAGGGGCCCCAGCAACTGCTGCAGCGAGGCCTCATCGAGCCCGGCCACCCGGGCGAGCTGCCGGAGCACATACTCCACCCATTCAGCCGCCTCTATGCATTCGTCCTCATCCTCGGCCCCCTCCCCTGACAGGATATCAGGGAGGTGTGCCTGACAGCTTGCATGAAGCCGGCTATCCGCAACCGTGCGAAGCCGATCCCTGAGCTGCAAGGCCGCAGTCCTTTCCTCGCCACGGCGGCACAGAGAATTGAACCCACGTTTTGCCCGCTTGAACCAGTCACTGCCCTGCAGGGGCCTTTGCATGTAGCTGGTGTCATCCTCTTCCATGGGGGCCTGGTGCAGCAGCCTCTTGTACTCCCTGGTCATGTGGAGGTAGGACAGGATCGGGTAACGGAGGGGCGCGGCCTGGTCGTCCTTCCGCCGAGCTCGGTCAGAAAGGTCCTGGTCGGAATCAGGTGCTCGGATGTGCTCGGCCCTCATAGTGGATGTAGTGGTGTTCGTAGTGCTCATCGCGTCGGTCAGTAGACCAATTCCATGCATATCACATTGAGATCTCTGCTCAGTGACATCGGATGTGCTCGTGCCGGAGGCGTCCCATTCGGGAGGCGGCAGCTGGTATCCGTTGTGCATGCACCCCTCGTCCTCAAGACACTCCTTCACGGCGGGGAAAAGCAGGGGGCCACGATAGCGACGAAAACCACAGTCCGCCCAAACAGCAGACAGCGGTCGTGCCCAGAGGGCACACCATATGGAAACATGGAGATACGGAGCCATGACCCTGCAGAGGGCACGGAGAGCGAGATGCAGCTACAGGCAATCGATCGCTGAAAATCCAGCATGAGGCGACATGCCATCACAACCACAGCGACACAGCAAGAACTGCTCTTGCACTGTACACTCCAGACCCATGTCCCCTATCATCACATATGTGTGGACAGAGACAGAAAAAAGGGCCCCCCCCGAATTCGAAACAACCTAAGGCACAAGTAGACCCTGTCAGAGAGGTCACTCCTCCCATGACTCAGCCCTTCACGTAGTTCTGATGGAAAGTTGCCTCCCTGATGCCCATGGAATATCCATGCGACGGACCCATTCCGACTCAAGCCCTTTCCAAGCACCCCTGTCGTAGGCGAGGTTCCTCCACGGGTGCCCTGCGACCGCATCCAGGTTCCGTTCCAAGAGGGTGAGCCTGGGAAGCAGCCCCCGCCAGCAATTAAGCTCCGCCCCTGCTCCAAGTTTCTCCTCCAGGCGATCCAACAAGGCCACCCTGTCAAGCTTGTCGAAGGCCTTTTCGAGGTCTAACTTGAAAACCGCGAAGGGTACCCCCCACTCCCGGGCAAGCTCAAACATACGGATGATGCTGAACAGGTAGTCTGCGGTCTGTCTGGTAGGCCCGCAACACTGTTTGCTGGTAAAGGGTCGTATATGTGGGAGGGCACGGTTCAATAGGAGACGGCTGAAAAGCTTGCTAACCGAGGACCCCATAGCGATGGGTCTAAGGTCTTTCGCAGCCTTCGGGGCTCGGATCTTGGGGAGCATAACCAGAATGGGCCTGTTCCATTGCTCCGGGATGACCTGAGTGGCTAATATCCGGTTAAACCATTCAAGGAGGTGGCTCTCCCCACCCGGGACTTTCACCAACCCCAGGATCAGTTCCGTGGATGTGCGGTCAGCTCCCACACTCTTGCCACGCTTGAGTTGACCAATCCCTGCCCTGAGCTCCTCAACTGTGAAGGCCTGGATCTCCCCTTGCCACGGCCCCTCGATCCCTGGCACCTCCTCCCCAGCATACACTTGCGAGAGGTGGTCATGTACAACCAGGTGAGGATCACGCGTCTGAGCTTCTGCGAAACCTACATCCCACCCTTCTTGCCGTCGAGGTTTTAGCGCCCGAAAGGCCGCCCAGTCCCCTTCGCTAGCCCTGACGAGTCGCTCCTGTTCCCATGCCCTGCGAGCCTCCTTCCGCATCTTGAGGGCCCTTTTCCAAAGGAGAGGAGTGCCGGACTTCTTCGCCGCCTGGAAAGCTTGCTTGACAGCCTTACTGTCTTTATACCCTCGCCCTGGGACAGGTTTAGTGCAGTGCATTGCCAAGGACTCCATAGTGGCCTGATCAAGAAAGTCGACCTGATTTACCCCTCCAATCCACACGCGAGGCCCTGTCTCATGCCGAGGATATTTGCGCTTGGGATCAACTGCAAGTAGAGTATGGCAGAGCTCGTGGTCCGTGCCAAGCTTCATGAAGGACCCTTCATGGATGTGCCATCTCTGAAAACGAAACCCCTTAAACCCCATGATGTCAATGCATTGCCCTTGCCGGCCATCTTGGCGAGGCCTACTGGTAGGTGTGTGGAGCTGCTCAGGATCCGGGACACCCATGGTGAAGCCTTTCTCAACCAGCACCTGATGAAGAAACCCTCCCTTGCCCTCCTTGGGAACAATGGTGACATCCTCCCCCTCACGCGACCAAGTGAACCCCGTATTGACATCCCCCAGGTAGGCCACTCTGTGGGCCGCATCAGGAAGCGAACCAAAATGGTCCTGCACCTCAAGCTCGTATTGTGGGAGGCTGCAGCCTGGGGTAAAGTGAGAGGTCCCAACCCAGATTTCCAGCTGCGCCTCCAGGTGCCGGAGCTTGAACCAGGTCCCCTTAGTCGAGCCGATTTTCCGAACAACACTCCAGGCGCCTTGGTCATACCATAACCCCGTCCCTCTCCATTGCTTGGCGGCTCGGTGCGAGACAACCTTCTTGCCCTCGAGCTCTAGGTAGGTCCAGCCCTCCCTCTCTCTAGGAACTTCCTGCATCAGAACAAGGTCATCTTTTTGGCATTGCCCTTCTATCGAGTCACGGATTGCCTTCGGCAAATCAGGGAGTTCTGCTCCACCCACATTCCAGCTCAGCAATCGTACGGATTTGAGGAACTCTTGGGGGGCAAGAGAGCTATTGGCCGGACCCGAAGTGAGCCGAGCAGCCCCTTCCATCTGAGGACCCGATATAGTCAGCTTTGCCGGAGCGGAAGAATCGTCTAGATCTTCCCCCCCCTGAAAATCTCAGAACTTGTGCTCTGCAACCACGCGCTGAAGGTCGCCGAGTTCCACATTGAGCCACTTAGACAAGGTTCGCTCATCTAGCCACCCTGTCCCACCCTTGGTTTGGACAACCTTTGCACCTCGCACATCGTCTGGTGGTGCCCCCATGCCGCTGATCTGGTCCTCCTTCACCCAGGTGCATCCAGTCGGATACTCCACGTCTAAGTCAGACATGCGATCCGGGGCCATCCGCAAGATAGCTTTCCGCACCACCGCCGCAAGGGCCGCTCGCCCCCTTTCTTCCCTGGGTGTTCGTTTGGCCTTATTTTAGGTGGCCGTAGGCCGCACGGCCAAAAGGCCGTGAAACAAAGCATCGGCCGTGAAAACCATTTGGCCGCGAAAACGGGCGTGAATTCACGCGGGGCCGGGATTTCACAAAAATTCACGGAATGTGAATCTCACGTTGTGTGTTATTTTGGAAGCTGTGAAATTTCACGCTGTGTTTGGGCACTGTTCTGTGAAAAAAGGAATTTTCACATCTTAGCTGTGTGGTCGGAACGTTTCACGCCCCTACGGGGGTTTGATCACAAAAACGGACGGTACGTAGCTATTGATGACTATTTTGGCTCAAAAGAAAGCAAGACAAACTTTTGAATTTCGGCTCGAACCGTGTGCGCGGTGTGCGAGAAAAAGTAAGAAAGATGTTCAAAGCCTCAAAAATGCCCATTATATTATATATATAGGGCATTTTGAGGCTTTGTCCACCCCATATACATACACCATATATATATATTTATCTATTCTATTTCTGCCGAATAATTACGCACACCCTGGGCAGGACTCCTGACCGATTGCGGATTGGGACATGCTGTGCTGGTCGATCGCCGCCCGGGCCGGCCGGGCAACATAAGGCTTAAGCGTCCTCTTCGAAACGTCAAAGACGTTACACGTGATCATATGGGTCTGCTTGCTAGCAGTACTATGGTAACGGAGTTGTACAATTCATACTTATGTATGCAGCCACGCACACAGTACACCCGAAACACTATATTCGAATCATCAAATGTACATTCGTATGTATATACAGGGCCTATATATAACGTCTATACAGTACTGTGTGGTGGCGTGTGCGATATCGTCTTTCCATCTAAGGCCGTACACTCTCGTATCATGAGTCCTATCTGTGATGCAGTACGGGTCAATCTACAGCTAGCTAGCTACTTAAGGGATGTAAGATTAGCTTGCGAGCTCGATCGAGCTCTTCGTCGGTCATGATGGGCTCGGCGTCGAGCCTGCAGATGCGGAGATTTGAAGTGCTCCGATGGCCATTAAGTATTAGGGTTATAGGGGAGTTAACGTAAATGTAGTCTGTTCCAGAGCTTCATATTAAAGCCAACGGGCTTGAATGCCACGTCCTGTAGGGTTTTGTTAATTTCCCTCCTGTGCTGTAGGGCTTGGGGCTTAGGGTTTAGTTGTAAAGGGTTTCACGACCTGGATGGCCCGAAGACGCTTGACTTCTGTAGGCTCATTTCTCGATCAACCCTTAGGCCTTGTGTATATATGTAATGTGTTTCTGAGCATATGCTGAGGTTTGGGTATATAGGGCCTTCTAGGTACTGAGGGTTCTCTGATTCCCAAAGGCGAACTTCTAATCCTAAGCCCTACACAACAATTGAACCTTGGCCGCTGTGGCCCACACTCGATCGCATTGAACCCTGTGGCACCAGTATCCAACCTTCTAACATTCTGTGAGCTTACGGTACAAAGCCCGACAATCAAGCCAAACCCAAAGCCCCCCGCTGCCCGACTATGATTATAATTCCGAGCTACTTTCAGAGTTCATGAGCCCCGTTGCAAAAGGTACATGGCGACTTTGATGGATCTCACGACGTTGCTTCCAGAAGGTGCCCCGCCCCTTCTCTGCATGCTGTTCTTTATGCTCGGAGTTTGCTCGAAGTTCTGTGCACGAACTCTGCAGTTTCGGTGATGCATTGGCCAGCATGTGCATGTGCGACTGTACCCAGCTCGGGCCCAGGGTTTGTGCTGTTGAGTTCGCCAGGAGTGTACTGCAACAAAACCATTACCACCTGTATACGACTAGATGGACTGCAGTGGAGCTGGAGATCTAGTTTCGAAATTTGGAAGCCCGAAACCCCCGCACTGCTGCTTAAGCTTAAGAACCTCAAGACTTCGTCATGACGTCGGAAAAAATGGTGGACGCTCTGGTGGCCGCCTTCGCAAAGGAGCCACGGCTGAAGGAGGTGGGACGGATCCTGCATTCCCACGATCAGATCTTTTAGCTGTAAGTTGTAAGTGTCGTGGGCTTGGAATTAGCGGTGTTCCTAAAGGCCAATATATATATACACACACATACATATATCTACAAATATATATGTACGCACATAAACGCAGATATGTAAACGTAATTGTACGCATGCGGTTAACATGCAGCACACAACGGGCGCACACACACACACATGCATGCATGTAGACATACATACATGCATACATACATATGTACGTGCATACATAC
>CAJNJA010046674.1:0-10580 GCA_905231915.1 Symbiodinium necroappetens | reverse complement strand
AACGCACCTAAATAAGAAAACGAGACTTTTTTTATTTTTATTTTGTGCTGTTTTGGAACCCAACTAAAGAATACAAGGAGCCGGGCGATCCCTGAAAGCCCTTGCACAGCACAGGCCATGCTTACGCATACTTGTATTATACAGAGCGAAATAAGAAAATGAGACTCTTGGACGAGGGTACCTTGGTATTTTAAGGAGAACCCCCTCAATCCCCAAATCCAGAGTCTCATTTTCTTAGTCCAATGTTTTCTTAAGTTTTGCCGTCGCTGTATACTATGTATTCATGTATATATTCTATTCTATTCTTTTGTGCACTTAATATTCTATTCGATTCAGTTCTATTATTCTATTCTTTGATTTGTATATATATATATACATATATATTATATCATTTTTTGTTATATGTATGTTTTTTACGATAGAATATGATCGAATAGAATAGGATAGAATCTTATATTGTTTTTTCAATCAATGATATAATATACGTCAGCTGAGTTATATGTAGTAGTTTTTGTATCATATGGTACATATCACATGTCATATATTATGTGTTTCAGTTTATATGTTGCATTCCAAATGTCAGGCTTATATACTATTATAAAGTATAAACCGCATGTTACATAATATTTATTTTTTCTATATCTCTGTCTCTCTATATATATGTATGCATTCGTACTATCCTGTAATGTCCGACTGACGGGGCATGTACAAGAGTCGCGGGCATGAGGCTTTGCTGAACCCACAGCTGTGACGTAGCACGCCTTTGCCTCGACGAGACTGATTAACCGAAGTGAATACTCGGCCTGTGGAGCAGAAAACAATTGAACCCAGCCAAATCGGGGCGAGTATCAGGATAAGAAGCAGCGTACGTCCTTTGGGCCTATGGTAACCCATGGAGCAGAAATGGTTGGTATGGGCCCCAAAGAGGGCAACAAGCAAAACATAAGGCTTGGGATGGCTTGACTGTATTTGGGTGGCTTTGAGTGCGCGTGGCTGGCTGACTGACCGATCGACGGACAGGACCGATGTCTAGTCTTAGAAGCTAGGCAAACAGCTCAGGAAGCCCAAATGCAACTGAACCAGCAACATCCCCGCTGCCATTCGCTTGCGTGCCACACATTACAGGTCCACCAGCCTCGAAGCTATATTCATGACGACATCGCAAGAATCTTCCGACCTTCAGCTGGAGATGTTCCTAGTCAGGTCAAAAGTTTTGGGAACAGGTGAACCTACAATCCGTTGCATGAAGCTGCATGCAATGTGAGGGTCCTCGGCTGGCTAAATCTTGAGTCTTGAGCCGTTTTTCAGCGTGCCGAGGCTTTGATGCCAGGCGGGACCCGCTTGCCATCTGGTTTAGAGCATAGGTGCGCCTTAGGCGCCTTTGGACGCAGAGTCGACAGGACTTGCTTGAGGTTTCCAGACGTTGCGAGCCGGCTTCATCCACGGTTCAACCGTGGCCTCTCCTTGTTGTCTTTCGGTGCTCAAGTGGGTACCAGACCCTAAAATTCCAAATCCCCTGTATGCCATTCATCCCTCGGGGCCTTAAACTCATCGCAGACTGCGCATGGGGAACAAAGTGCCTTGCATTGTTGGCGAAGTCTTCGGTAACGTAAGGCATACTATATTATGCTATAACCTGCCGTAACATACCATGATTTACTATGCTATAATATAAACCCTGGTAAATCATGATTTACGACAAAAAACCCCCGCAGCTCTTTGCCAGGTGCGGTGCTGCGGCAGATGGGACTGGGGCTTAGGGCGTTCTCGCAGCTGGTTCTGGCTAGATATAGGTATAGAACATAGATGTTATGTACTCATATATGTAGTATTATGTGAGTAAGAACCTGGGAGGCTCGGGCTTCTCTTGGGTTGCGAATGCCTAAAGGCACACATGGAGGTCCCTTGAGCCTGGCTCAATACACTGCTCCTCCGAGGTGAGACTGCCTACGAAAGACGTCAAGGGCTGACAAATCGAGGGGTCCTCAGACAAGTTTCTCTGGCCGCTTGGTTGTCTGTTTTTTCATAAAGCGTATGTATGCGTGAGCGAGCGAGGCCCGAGTCGCCATTTTTGGCTTAAGTATTGGATCTTCATTCAGTCACCTGGCAATAACATTGTCGCAAACATCACTCGTCACTCGCAAGTAAACAAACTGCAGCGGCACTCATGTAGTCTCATACTTTCCACAGTTTCTGGTTTCATTGTCGGTAGTGGAAGGGGATGGGACAAACGAAGGAATTCCAAGGCTTGCAAGTCAATGTCACCAACTTTTGCAAACCTGTCACGCGGTGTATTTTGTCCCACAAGCAAAACTTAAATACCAATCAAGAAACGCAGTAATATCAAATTGGATGCCCGCACGCGCACGTAAGAGGGCGCCCCGCGACGGAGGCAAAGGCAGAGGCGAAGAAAGAGCGAGAGAGAGAGAGAGAGAGGTTTCAGAAATAGAGGCGAAGCAGGTGCTTCAGTGGCTCAGTAGCTTGTAATGTGATCGTGGCATCGTCTCTTGCTCTGTGTAGCGAGCATCAGAAACCGGCTCCCCTCTCCGCCTCTCCCAGGCATCAACGCACTGAACCTGGAACCGGGACCTCCGGACGTACGGGGACCTGGAGATGCCAAGCTGCTTGAAGT
This sequence comes from Symbiodinium necroappetens, assembly GCA_905231915.1. Classification (NCBI taxonomy): domain Eukaryota; class Dinophyceae; order Suessiales; family Symbiodiniaceae; genus Symbiodinium; species Symbiodinium necroappetens. Next base: position 7,948 of record CAJNJA010046674.1, on the reverse strand, counting down.
TCGGGATAGTACCCTGAATAGTGGGATGCTTATTGTAAGGACCCCCCAAATAAAGGCACCCCTAATCGGGATAAGCTTCGGGCTCCAAGGGTTCAGGCCAATCAGGTCAGCAAGCTGCCGTGCACCCGGCGCAATCAAACTGAGCTCCCTCAGATGGCATGGGACACAGAAGCATCGCAGCCGGAGTTACGCAGATAGTACCTTTCCGAGGTCACAAAGACTTGGACGGGTTCGCCCTGTCAAGGGAGTTGTCGGTAGGGGAGGGCCACTAGCCGCGGTCACTTACGGAACTTCAGTGGGATGCTTCCACTGTCGTCTGGCCTTCATCCATAGCACCTTGAAGCGATCATGTACCTGAAGGCCCGGCTCCGGTGTGACCGGGCAGGCAACACTTTTGTTGCAAGACAGACTCAACCACAGGCTTCAGCAAGCCCTTCCACCACACGGGGTCCCGAGTGACATAAAAGCAGCAACCGTTGGAGGACGCTCAGGTTCAAGTCTGCCAGATCTGCGAAGCCAGATCCCACCCCCGCTCGACCACAACTGCAACTCCCTTCGAGAACTCAACCAGTACAATCGCGCTACGAGTGCTGTGTCTTTCTTGTGTGTGCCAACCTCCCAAAAATATCCAAAAATAAAGTCAGTCATTCTGCGCAACACAGCACTCTGAGAAATACTCTCGGACGGCCACAGCTCGCCTCGAACCTGGTAGACAAAGCCAAAAGGCGCACACAAAGCGACGAGTGACAAAGAAACTGATGTTCTGCTGTTTCGCCAGAGCTGCCCCATCTCCTTGAATTCTTCTGCTCCTGTGCCTGCTTGCACATTCACAAGCTGGCAGTGCGCCAGTCCGCTGCCAGCCCAACAGAGTGAAGGGTTTTGGTGAAAAACTGCGATGTCCTTGCGGTGAGTCATCGTAGTAGCCTGACATCTAGGCCAGAATCTAGGCCCCAAACCCCTAAACCCTGAACCTCGACGCCCCCTAAACCCTGAAAGCAGATGCTTCACAAGCTGGACCATCGACACAAGAGAAGGCCAGGGAGGGATGAGTTTTGCAGGGGACCCAAAGTAGTCCGAAGAGGGGTGTCTCAGAAACCAGTGGTAGCGGATCAAAAGGGGCCCTTGTAGTCAGGATCCGATTAGTTTTGCTGTTCTATATCAGGGCCCCCTCTTTTCCGAAGCTCAAGTCTGATCTGCCAGGACGGCAGAGGAGGAAAAGGAGCTTCGTCGGACGCTGCGGAATTCGTGGCGGGCAGAGAAGGCATGGTGAGTACTTGGGATTTCGATTTTTTTGTGTCTGTCCTCAGCAAAATCAGCTTCCATACTTATGAGTCATGAGCCGCAGTACAACCCGGTCGAATCGAATCTGACCGAACCGAAGCGAAGGGACCAAGATAATCCACGCCGCTGGAGCATCTTCTTGAAGTGGTCTTCACTGGGAACAAACGAAGCGCGCTCAAGCCCCCCAAGCCCGCAAACCCCAGACTCCCAAGCCCAGACCCTAAACCCGAGCCCCCAAAAGTCATCAGACAGGCCCAGACCAGCGACACCCAGCAGCAGCCGACTCTGGGCTGCAACGTTGTGCAGGGCATTGGATGGGGGCCTCTGAATGCTTAGAAATATCTGATGCCTCAGGATTCCGAAGATGATTCTAGTAGAAGAGGCCAGCAAGCCTACTTTTAAGTCTCAAGGCCTCTATCTTGGGATTTTCTCAGAACTAGACGGGGCGAAGAGTCATCGCTGGAAAGGTCGCCGACGCCGTCTGTTGGCGAAGAAGGCGAGCTTCTTGAGGCCCTCTGGGATGCTAGGGCTTAGGGCTGACCGGAAACCTTGAATTTAAGGCCCGAGGACAGCATATCTTTCTTAGTCCTCTCGTTCTGCCATGGACTGGCCGCTCCATTTCACGCTGGCTCATCGACTTCAACTCTGGATATGGTGTTTCCCGCTGCTACAGTTTGTTCTCACGGGCCGCTCGGGGGTCAGCCTACGTTACCTCCTCGCCGCGACAACATCTTCGCCGATGCTCCACTGAAGCTGGCTATGACTCGAATCATCGCTGCCGCGTTCCACTTACAATATGGATACCACTTACATTCTGGACTCTCTGCCAGGTGCGTGTCTGATTTATGGTATTGATGACAGATGAGGAGTTTTCGTGATGATGATCACGCGGCTACCAAATCAACGTGCTCACGGGGGTATCTCCTTTCTGATGCCGCTCTGAAGCGACTGTTAGTCTTGCTGTTTTTGGAGGGTGTGTCTCTCTGCGGACCCACGGAGTACACCAAACCCCAGCCCCCGATCGGTCCATGCCAGCCTGATTATATCATCTCGGCTAAGCATACTCCTCTTGAGTAATTAGTTTCTATTTAGGTCTTTGCTGTTTCCTTCTGATTTTCCATACCGTCCACTCCACAATGGCTGGTGCTGCGCTCGAAAAAAATTTTCGGGAGTCAAAAACGCAGAGCAGAGTAGCAGAGGAGGTCCGTTTGCTGCACCGTCGAAAGCCCAAACTTGAAATCCCAAGAGCTCCTCCGGCAGGAGCCGCAACAGCCATTGCAGCGCATGCTGCTGACGGCCAGCCCGATGTTTGTTTGGGGCAAGGGCGTGTTTGATTTCTGAAAGTCTGAAAGGACAAGGCAGGCTTAATTGAAGGGTCCAGGCTCTCCAGAAAGGTCACCAAAATAAGCTCATCGGTTCATCCATCTCAGCTTAACCTCCAAGTTTCAAGCTTTCTAACCTCCGCGAAACTCCAAGTTTCAAGCTTTCTAAGCTCCGCGAAACCCAACTCGACGGAACAGCGAGTCCAACGAAGCCATGACAGCCCACCAAGTCTTAAAAGCTCAGCTTTCAGTACCAAAAGCAAGCACAGCCCCAGTGTCCCGCCATCAAAGCCAGGCCGCTGCGGAAGATGCGGCAGCAGCGAGTGCAGAGGCGGGATCTGGGAAGGGTGGCCACATGAGAGTCGAACTTGGGCTCCCACTTGTGCCCCTACTGCACATCCCTGTGTGATAAGTACTATATATATATATATGTATGTATCTATACTGTGTTATATGATATTATATGATTTTATATGATTTTAAATGACATTATATGACATTATATGATATTATATGACATTATATGATATTATATGATATTATATGATATTGTATGATATTATATGATATTATATGATATTATATGATATTATATGATATTATATGACATTTATGAAATTATATGATGTTATGTGATTTGATATTGTATAATATATTATATTATATTATTCTATTTTTTATTGAATTATACTATATTACATGAAATTTTATATCATGTTATATTATATCATATTAAACTATATTTTACTATATCATATTACATTGTATTGTGTTATATTATATTATATTGATTTTTATATTATATTACATTATATTCTAATATACTATATCATATTTACATTTTTTATATAGAGAGAGATAGCATAATGCACCATACCTAGTATACAGTACACAATATGTAAAAAGCCCTATACACAGACCGAGCGCTGCCGACTCCAAAGCCCCCGTCGTCAGCCCGAAGACGGTGCAGAGTTGCCAGGAGATCTCCTCAGGTGCTTGTTGTCCGCTTTGGTTAGGGTTTAGGGTTTAGGGTTTGGGTTTGAAGATAATGTGGAGGGGTCTATTCATCAGGGGTCATTTTAGGGTGTTGGGTAGGTCCGGGGGTTTCGGGATGGCAGACCGTTCGTCGGTTTTGTATGCAGAAACGGTATACAAACAATGACTCCGAGCCTGCACAGAAAGCCATGAGTAACAGCCTTGAGTTGCCAATCCGCCAGGCAGGAAGTTTGCAGATAAACTTCGGTGGTGATCGGGGAGGTGCCTGTGACTTTGCGAAACACCGATTCCTGACCATTTAGTTGTTGAAGTGCCGGGTCGAGAGCTAAAGTCTGAAATGAGCCTCGCAGGAAAGAAGAAAGGGAGCTCCGAAAGCGAGGTTAAACCGCACACCCCCACCACCAACGGAACCCCAAAGCCCGAAGACCCAAAACCGCAAGCCCTCCATACAACCAAAAAGCAACACACAACCAACAACAAAGCCCCGAAGTCCAAAGCTTAAGCCCTAAACCCTGAACCCCAAGCACTGAACCCTAACCCCGAAACCCTATACCCTGAACCCCGAACCAAAGCTTCGTAGAGAATGGCTGGCCCGAAGCCCAGGGCTGCACCGGCCAACCTTTTTGAACACGGTCTTGGGAGGCCTATGCCTATGCTTTAAGGTTTAGGCTTTTGGGGTTAGTGCTTAGGGTTTCGGGTTTCGGGAAAGGGTAGGGCTTTGTTTAGAGGCGTCGAGATCTAAGGGTTTAGGCTTGGGGGTTGAGGGCTTGGGCGTGCTGGGCCGTTCGAGGGTTGAGCAGGCAAGGCTCCGCTAATTGCTATGGAGGGTTCTACGCTCGGGGCGCAAGTTCTTGTTTCAGGATGTGATGCGGGAAATGGGTTTTCTGCCTCTCGCAGGAGCTGTGATTTAGGAGATGCGCTTTCCGGGATCATGGCACAATGCTTCGGGCCTTGGGGAGGGGGCCTGAAGTTCGCCTGGCGCCGCAAAAAACGAGAGTTGGGGCAGGGCGAGTTGAGGAGGCTCAGATTGAATGGGTCGGCTCGCGCAGCTGTGCCGCTCCCACAACCCCAAGACTCCGCAAGCGCTAAACCTCAAATCTTTCTTCCTGTAGTTGCCTAAGAGCATCATGCTACTTGGGCTCTCAAGGCTTTGTTGAGAGTACAGAGCCCGAAATGACAAAAGAGCCTCGAGTTCAAGCTGCCTCTAAGTCGCATGGGTCTGACAGAAAAGCAAGCGACAGTCTGCAGTGAAGTCCTACAGCCTGCACGAACTAGATGGTTTGACTTGTGCTTGGTATGGGACCTCGCTTGTCACAGTAACACAGGCTATGCCACTCGGCCAGCAGCGCCGTGAAGAAGGAGATGGCGGTAAGCACCATGCTGCATGCCATTGGAACACTCCCGGAATGATGCTTGAAAGAGACTGTCGAAGTCTCTTCGGGTCGATATGGCGCTTAGACTGCCCGCTAAGCATCCTTTCGTCAGCAGTTCTTTATTGGAGCTGAATGTGCTTCCCTTGCGGCATGTGTCGAGTCTGTTCCGAAGATGTTCTGCTAGCCTTTGCTTCGATTGATGCCCGCCCCCACCACCCCCTTACTGAGATGAGTTTCTTGCATAGACGTGTGAAGGTGGTGATTGGAAGAGCGGCGGAGTCTTCAAGTCATGCAGGGCTCGCAGCTAGACGCTGTACACATGGTGCATGCGCAGGCTTGCGCCACAATCACGGTGGTGCCTGAAAGGGAAAAGACATTGCCCTTGTCCTTCAGCTGGACACCTTGCTGTGCACCAAGCATGCTAGATAAGTCACCACGCACGCTTCATCCAGCACAGAACTCACACTGCACTCCCCCGGTTCTACGATCAGTTGCGTGGATTTTGTGATCTTCCATGATCTTCTTAAACTCGACACATTGACATCACGCAGAATCTGGCCCTGCGAACTGCTGTTTGAGCTCGCGGCAGCGAGGGATAGGAACACACACTACAGCAAGACGCTGGCAGAGACAGAGAACTTGATGCTCCGAGCTATCCCTGACGAAGGCTTCCACGGCCCGAACCAAATCCTCTCCCACCAAGGCTTGAGCTTCGGCCCAGGCCCAAGTTGTCCCAGAGCCGTCCTCACAAGGGCACGTTTGCAGGTGTGGCGCTGTTTTTGCAACGCCAACATCGGGCAGGAATCGGAACCTGAAGGCTTGCAAGCACCTGGCACAAGATCAGGAAGATTGCAACCTTCAAGACCCTCTGCCCTCGTTTTGGGGAATCTCTCGACGACAGCCCCTTACTCCAGGGTAGAAATTCCTTCGGCAAGCACCTGCCAGTGAACTGAATTCATGAATTCAACTCTGATTCAGAAGAATGTAGCAAGTAGCTTTCATCAGCATAAGATGATCAGCTGCTCGGCATCCTCATCACCGCCGTCGTCACTCCTCCCTCATTACGCAGCCCCGAAACCCAAACCCTGCTGGCCTGCGCCAGACTGGCCCTCGTTTGTGACCAGGAGATCGGACTCACAAAGGTGGTCGGAGGAGGTCGGAGGCTCCCAGCTTTAGGGCTCGCTTGAACTTCAGGCTGAACCCCCCAGAGATGCCAGAGAGAGAGAGCCATAAGCTCAAGCCCTTGTGGAGCCTTTGTCGGGGAGTACTCGAGTTCAAGCTTCTGCAAGGATGTGACGTACGTGCGAAACCTCGGCAGCATGGATTCTGTAAACAGATGCAAGCTCTTGTCGCTAAACTGACACGGCTGCATCGACTTAATTGCACGACTCTCAGCCGTTTGAGTGACCGGCTGCTTCAGGTACACAGCACCTGTCAACTCACTTGGCTGACATAGCTATTGCAATCGCGCCCGAAACCACTGCGAGCACTGTCTGATTGATGGTTCTTGCCGTACCTGAGCAATTCTGTGCGTCCGAAGGCCCGGGCTCATTGTGGCAACGTAGTGGAGCTTCACCTCGTCCGCCACAGCGCTGTGATGCTCTTGGAGAAACCTGGGCATACCCCCGTCAGCAGCATCGCGCTTCGTCATCAACAAGGCAATCATAACTTAACATCAGCCACGTCACTGTGTCATGGACTTGAACCGCACCAGCACGTTTCTCTGCAATATTTGCAGGTTCGTCCTCAATGGAAAGGCCCCAAACGCCCGAGCTGAGACCTGACCTAGATCTTTCGCCATCCGGACCTGCAGAGACTGTCGTGAACTGCCCTTAGACCCTAAACCCGAACCCGAACCCTTAAACGATCCCACCCCCCGCCCCCCCCCCCTGCCCGAACACCTCACCAATACTGTATTGGCGCAACACATCGTGGGCCCTCCCGACATCGGGGCCCTTTGTTACATCGTGTTACTGCTACCAATGCGTCGATGCTGCACGCCAATGATTAGCCACAAGAATGGACGGAGAACAAGAAGAATTCTGTGTGGACAGCAACAAGCAGGCTAGGAGGGTGAATAAAGAGCATTGCAGCAGTTCTGCAACCCCAAGATACCAGGTAAAGCTAGACTTTCTAGAACTCCGTTTATCATGGGTTCCCGATTCAAAACCCCCTCCTTGGCTTCTTGAGTGAATTGATCTTCTGCAGCAGGAAGTCTTTGATTCGTGCCACAGCCTGCTCAGCAGGGCTTTGAGGTGTGGAAGAGAACTTCTGCTCCCTAAGCCGTAACCCTAAACCCTGCAAAACCTCTGCTTGCACCTTAGTGCGAAGCTTCTCCAGTTCCGGCGCGGTTTGCGCACAGCTGGGCCTTGGGCCATTTGCATATCTATCTACCTACCTGCATCGATCTATCTATCTATGTATACATATGTTCTTGATGACAATGTTACTGTGTGCAAGGGCATGTACGAATAGAAAGATAGAGAAACTGGTATCATACGGAGCTGCAAAGAATGTGATGCTCGTTAAACATATGTTGCATCATTCATGCACTATACGGTTTTATACATACCCGGGAATAAAAACATCTTCGTTGCATCTCCTACGGAAAGTAAATCAAGTATGCAGAGTACCGGAATGCCCTAGCCTGGCGAGCGGAGGAATGACCTCGAGGAATGAAACTTTCGTGAAACTGTAAACGATTACTATTAGTCGTATTGTTATTGGTGTTGTTACTGCTACTATTATTACTATGTTGTTGTTGCTGTTGCTGTTGCTGTTGCTGTTGCTGTTGCTGTTGCTGTTGCTGTTGCTGTTGCTGTTGCTGTTGCTGTAGCTGTAGCTGTAGCTGTTGCTGTTGCTGTTGCTGTTGCTGTTGCTGTTGCTGTTGCTGTTGCTGTTTCTGCTGCTGCTGCTGTTGTTTTTGTCGTTGTCGTTGTCGTCGTCGTTGTTGTTATTGTTCTTGTTGTTGCTGCT
>CAJNJA010046663.1:0-26469 GCA_905231915.1 Symbiodinium necroappetens | reverse complement strand
AAATTGGCGTAAGACAGACGCTGCGCAAACAAAGTTCGCAAACAGAGCTAACCGAGACTGGGTGTTGTCCCACGCAGGCCACGTAAAATGCATGTGAGCACTTCCTGAGTGCGCTTCTCTGAAATTTGCGTCCGGCGTTTTCCCACACTTTTTTCTCTCGCGGCAGGGGTTCCCGCGGAAAACCGACACAGAAGCTACGCAAACAAATTTCACGAACAAAGCTAACCGAGACTGGGCTTTGTCCCACGCAGGCCACGTAAAATGCATGTCGGCACTCTGTCTGTGTCCACGCAAAAACGAACAACCTTACAACGCGCGCGTTTACAGGTTGACGGAGCGTTGTTGCTGTTGCTGTTGCTGTTGCTGTTGCTGTTGCTGTTGCTGTTGCTGTTGCTGTTGCTGCTGCTGCTGCTGTTGTTGTTGTTGCTGCTGCCGCCGATGCTGCTGCTGGCTGCTGAGGCTGCGGCTGCTGCTGCTGCTGCTGGTGGTGGTGGTGGTGGTATTGTTGTTGCCGTGTTGCTGCTGCTCTTGTCGCTCTTGTTGATGTTGCCTTGCAGCAGGTCTTTGAATGAGTTGATTTGTTCGGGTGCTCGCGTGTTGTGGCCTAACTCATGGGAAAGACCAGGTTGGCATTTTGGATGTCGCGGCTCGACTGCAGTTTGCCTTGTCCGTGTTGGCGTCGTCTGGCTGTGCCAAAGCAGTCACGAAGCTTATTTCCGAGGATGTCGATCCTTTCGGCATTGGAAAGCATCACATGCGGAGCTCTTTGGATCATTCCTTTGTACACCGAGCTGCGCTTTGGGCTTGTCGTTCATGCCTAAGTCGCATCTTGCAAATCCTGGCGGCTCCGAGAATGCTGAAAAGCCTGAGGTGTACATGCTGTTCTTCCAGGGCGGCAAGAAGGTCGGCGCGAGGAACACTTGTCGGGTTGATTCGATTTGTACCGGGGTGTTCGGGCTTGTACTGGCACGCACCAACCTTTGTAGGTCTACGCCGTCGCCATTGAACCGACATATCAGAAGGCCACACACGGCGACCTTTCACCGGGCCATGCCGCGCCATGTCATCGTCGCCCTTCAGGCCAAGAAGAAGCTCCCAGACGAGCTCCTTAAGGAGCTGGACGAGGTCCGGTTTAGGGTTTAGGGTGCCTGGCGAACGCGTCAGTTGTGTCAACTCCCACACGAATATGAACCCTTGTGATCTAGAACCAAGGACCCCCAGAAGTTTCTGCTCTCCATGGGCCAAAAAGGCATTGCTTTGCGAACGAAAGACTGACATGCTGCAGCTTCTGAGTTCTGGCGCAGGCAAAGAAATGGCGATGCAGTTGGTCGAACAGCTGAAGGCAAAGAGTGCCGAAGCTGCTTCGGCCCCGGCGAAAGAAAAGAAGAAGGCAGCAAAGGCGCAATGTCAGGGTTTCTCATGGCACCAGTTGCTTGTGGAGCACTTTGCATCTATGCTCAGCCGCGAACTTCTCTTTGCAGACTAGCTGACTGGCACACATCAGATTACACGACAGGCCAAACGTATTTAAACGATGTACGCTGCCACTGTTGCTGTTGCTACTCGTGTCAGGCCAAGTGAGAGACATTCAAAGGCTCACCACGCCTTTCTTGGGCTGCGAGCACCCGGGGCATTGCCCCAGCATTGAGCGCGACCCCTTCTTCGCAAAGACCCGAGTTAAGACTGGCACACAAGCTGAAGATGTCTCAAGTTTTTTGTAGCTTCGGCCAAGTGCCGAGAATGCTTGAACAACACGACCGTCGTCTGACAAGCTTCCCTTTGCCGTTAGCTTGTGTGCAAGAGCATTCCTGTGCTAACCTGGCAGCTGTTACAGATGAGGCCAGGCCAGAGACTAGAATGGACAGAAAACCTTCAGAGAAGTTTGCTGACGGCTGCGCATAGCAGCTGATCAGAATTGTTATAGCGGTTTTGCGGACCATCCTTTACAACGAAAAAGGGCGGCACCGTGTTTTGATCAAGCTGACGTTTTCTGATGCTCCAGCAGCCCTGTCGTGGCGATAGACGCTTTGTATGACCTTTGCTGTGCTTTCGTTTCTCCGAGGTTGCTTGAATCAGCGGCAGCCTGCCGTGGTGATCTGCGGCGATTTCGCGCAGTTCCCGGGGAGAGCGAGCGAGTGAGTGAGAGGGACAAAGCATGTACCCAGAAGTAGCCATGTGTTTTCTCGGTGGGACGCCCTCGTTGTTGCCAAAGGAAACGGATCATCTCGGCCTCTCCGGATGAGCCAGAGTCTGTACTCAGTCAGATGCGGGCGGGTCTGCAACGTAGCAAAGGATAACCGGATAACCGAACATCGCGATCATCCAAGTGATTCTATGTGTAAGTGCCAGTTGAATCTTGCGCGTAGAGTTAGGACCTCGAAGCCATCGCGTGCAGCGAGACAAAATTGATCGTAGAGCTCGCGCCTCTGTTCAAAGTAAACATGCGAGTCCCTGAGGTCTCATGTGCATGGGTTTGTCTGCTGTTCGTCCACAGGTTCGAGGCTACGTAATGGACCTGGGCATTGTCAGCATGAAAAGCTCCGAGCACCCGCCATCAACACACACCATGCGTAGTAGGAGTGTAGTATCTGCGCATAGTTTTGCATGAGGCGCTGCGGATCGGATGTGTACTTTTCATAAACCGGTACTCAGCCCTAAACCTTACAGAGATTCCGAACTGCAAGTGGCAACAAATCTCCTAAGACAACCCCACACCTAGACTGAGACTGCAAAGCCTGCAGGCGCCAAACCCAAAAGCCCACGAATACCCCTCGAAGCCCCATCATGACCCATCAATGCATCACATGCGATATGCCCAACTGCTTCCGTGTTGTATTTATCCTTGGCATTGCACTGTGCAGCTTCACCGTCGTGTCTTGTCTTCTGAACCAGACAGTACTGTAAGTTTCACAAGTCATTGCTGCGAATCTCGTTGCTGAGCTGCCTCCCCAATGCAGCGTGTCGGCTCCGATCCAAATGCGGCATTGGTATTGCCTGGGTCGGCAAACTCAGAGACGACCAGACCAAACCACTCCGTCAGAGAGAAGCATGGATGCAGTTTGAGCCTCGCGTTGCCACCTGTGGTCAGTTGTCAATGCAGTATTCAGTAGCCACTCGCATAATTTGTGTTGACAACATTTGCTTGTTCATGGCTTTGGCGAGCCATGCACATCGAAATTCCCACTGTTGGTCCCCGACTTGCCAGAGAGGCCCTCTTGTAACTGTATAGGGGGCACTTGATTCACCAGATGTCTGCATCCCTTCGGAGGCTTCGCCTGCCTTGAGCGCACACAGTGAAGCTCGATCCCACTTGAGCTCGGCGGTGGAGGCTGGTTGTATTTGGTTGTCATGGTCGCAATTTGTTTGTAGGTTCGTTCCGTGCGCATGCCAGGGCGTGCAACCTAATCGACTTTGCATCTTGTCGCCCATGACATGAGATGTCGAATTTGCTTGCATCAGACAACACGTCTCCGCTGCGAATCAATGATGGTTGCTGAAGTGTAGGCTTGGCCCCTTCACGCTTTGCATGGCTGCAACTGCATGGATGGATTACCAAGCGAACCTTACTGCAGAGCGACAGCTCCGCTATACTTGGCCTCCCATCATCGACTTGCAGCTTTCGGGGTTGCACGGCCGTGTCTAGCATGTACACTGTCAGTTTGCTAGCATTAACCCAGCAGCCGATAGCGCAGGTGCTTCTCGATTCCGCCGTCGGACGTGAAGATGACAGATCAGGCCAACGGCACTAACGGTCAAAGCAATGGGTGGTAGCGCAACATCGCCATCAGAGCCAAAACTTGTTTCGCAGATCCTGACCAGGTGCCATGGGATTGCTGAGTGGTGAACCAAGTGCAAGAACGTCGGGGCCCCATGACGACAGTGCCGCGCAGCATGACAAGTAGTTGAGACCCCACACCATTGTAGGGGGCCTTTGAAAGTGCTACTTGCGTGCAGCGGTTGCAGAGCTCAGGACTCATTCTCGTTTTCGAGATGTGTTGGGCATTGGCGTGGCTACTTTATTGCACTTGTTTGTGCATCGAAGCAAGTGGTGCTGTGCAGTCGAGACAGTACGCGGCTTCGAGGTTCTCATCACTTTGATCGTCGGGGTGCGCCCGCCACCTGCAGATGCCAACGTCCGGCGTGAGATCGATCGGCTAAGCAGCTGGCAAATATGGGGCAGGTCTGGTTCCTTTTCTGGATGCGTCGCGTACTTGCCTCTACCTCAGGATGTTTGCAAGGCTGCAAGTACAGCCCACCCACCAGCACCGCACCCCACCCCCACCCACCCACACCCACTGCCACGCCCACGCGCTCAGCTTCGCTTTCGCTCTCAGTCTCTCCATCTCTCGTTCTCTCGCTCTCTCTCTCTCTCTCTCTTTTCCTTTCCCTCTCGCGCTCTCTCCCTTACTCTCAGTCTTACCCTCACGCCACCAGCAACACCACCAGCACTAGACGAGACGTGATGCATGCATGCCAACATAACCAAGGTTCCGCTCACTTTCGCTTTGTTCCTTGCCTTCCTGTGCGAGCCTCTCCTAGCTTTCATGGTCACCGCGCCAAGGCCAAGAGCAAGAGGACACATCTGCTTGACATAGCTTAGGTATAGGAATTTGGGCAGGTATGCGGCCAGAAGGATGCAGCTATGCAAGGAACATCGTTCCGGTGACAGGCATGCTGCATGCAGCTGTCGTGCAAAAACTGGGGCGTCTCCATGGAGACCGAGCCTAAGAGGAAGCCTCACGACCGCAATGGGGTGCCAGTGGGACGAGCAGAGGAGCCTCCTTGTAGCGTGACTGCGCCGACTGCTTGTGCAATGGTGTTCGCATGAGGAAGATGTCAACTCTTCGGATCTCGATAGCATTGGAAGCGCCAGCGACACAGCTGTGTCTCCCAAGTTGTTTGGCTTCAGCTGCCTGGACAGACAGGTGACAGGAGCAACAGTTACTTGATTGATGGTTTGAGCAGGGCTCCTTTCGGGGCTGTTTTGAGGCTGCCAGTATGACCGTCAGCGACTGTGACGGGCAAGCGGCCAAGACCTGCTGTGCCTCGCCTGGAAAAATTGCTTCCCAATGTCCCAGTGGACCTGGCTGGCCATGCCCTGCGGGATTGCGACTCCAGGCGCTTCGTGCAGCAAATGGTTGCAGCAGCTGCTCGTCATGGGAGCTTGCTGAACATCCGGAGCTGAGCGAGCGGTTGCCTAGATGAACCTAGGATATGGGGCTTTTTTGCAGTCATGATCCTGGTTGTGACGCTCCTGGCGACACGCTGAGCAACTGTGTCCGCTTCGACACCAATTCCCTTCTTCGGCAGCTCAGAAAAGCCAGAGACAGGCTTAGGAGCCTTTCCTTCAGCTGCAGGCTGTGACTTTCTTGATCTTCTATGGTGTTGTGCGGGGCTTAGAAGTGCTATGCGGTACCTCTTCGCTCCGGTGGCTTCAAGCGGCAAGCTGTTCTGCAAGTGGACTGTTTCGATGCGAAGTCGAGGTCAAAGTATTTGCTGATTTCGACTGGAGCCGGTTGCCTGGGACGACTTGCATCCCAACCGGATGTTGATAGGATAGAGGACATCACCACGATTCACCACGCATCTCAAATTCTGAGGCCAATTCTCGGATTCTGCCAAGATGCGTGATATGCAGTCGCTGCCTGAGGGGCTTGAGAAATATTGGGTCTTGGCACAAGATCCCGTCGATGCAGCATTCTGCCAGCGGGAAAGGTCGCTCCTTAAAAAGGCAGGTATTGTCCTGGCCTCAGTCCGTTTCCAAGGTATCGCATTGCAGGCTCAATCCAGCTGACAGACAGCGAAGGTTGACGGCAAAATGAACGTAAACTTTCAGAAAGTGGCGGCCGAGTTTAGAAGTCTCTGGGTTGCAATGACCAGGACAGTGCAGAGCCTGATGTGCTGGTGCATTTGATCCTCTCTGTGTATGCTCGCCTCGGCCTGACTGGTGTTGCAGCCAAGGTTATCTGGTAGACACAGCCTCGACATTCTTCCACTTCGTGGAAGGCTACTTGAATCACGTATCGAGAGCTTCTGATGTGCACTTGCTTCTGGAGGATTCATGCTGTGCGTCTTGATGTTCATCTTTTGCCTGATCGGCATGCTCCCAGAAATCAATTCAGTCCGCATCTTGCCCAGAATTGGTTTTGGCTCTCTCTTAAGCCTCTTCTGTCTCGTTGATGTAGTTAGTTGATCTTGCATCCTAAGGTGTGTGGTCGTACTCCTCATGAAGGTATGTAGGCCAATTAGAAGGGTTCTCAAAAGCAGAGCCTGCCAATCTCGTCTCCTCTGTACTGTACTGCTTTTCGTGAAGGCTGCGTTTGTGGTTCCTGCCTTATCTCGAGGGTGCAAGTCGAGCATTTGTCTCTCAAGTTACCTCAACTGATTCGGTTTGGAATCTCAAGCGTACCTCTAAAGTATCTCAAAATGTCGGCTGTCTTTGCTGCTACAGCTGCAGCAGCACGCTTGGCAAGCGTATGCAGCACGCACGCTTGACCACGAATCAAGCGAAGGTCACGAGGACAATCTTAGGCTGACCGGCCCCAATGCCAAGCCATGTAGAATCCCAACGCTATGTCATTCCATGCAACACCGTGCAGGGAGCACCATGTTTCAGTCTGGAGCTAACCTCCGAACCAAGCACAATCGCTTCCTGCAGTTAGCAGAAATTGGGCCACAGGCTCCGGGAGGGGACGTGATCATGCGGGCTCCCGATGAACAAATAGACCGTTTCCGTCGTTAAAGCATAACTGATGGGAATTGTTCATGTTCGCCTGCATCTGCGATTAGGTCCTGCTAGTAGGGCGAAGCAGCTAAGGACGCCCATCTCCGGTCAAGGATTTGGATTTGCTCTCAGTTCCTGTAGCCATGACATGCAGCTGCCGATTCGTTTTGGGTTCAGGTGCAGAGGTACTTGATCGTCAAGTGCGTGTGCAGCCTGTTCGTAGCAGCTTCTGGGCAAGACGAGCCGAGACATGGTATGAGATTATATGATACAACTGTTGCAGAGAGCCCGCAAACAGCGTTCCGAAAACAGCTCCGCCCCGATACACCGATACACCGTTGCACTCGTGAGCGCAAGTGCGGCGTATCTCCGTTTTCCCTGGTGGATCGGTGCATCGGCGTACTTCCATTCCGGATCGGCGTATTTCCCTTCCGCACGCCCGCTGCAGGCCTCTCACGGCGTAAGCCTGCTCCGATACACCGGCACGCCGCTGTGGGCCTATAAGGGCCGCACCGATACACCGTTACACGTAAACCGGATCCGCGAATATCGGCATAATAGTTCCCTTCCGGGGCGCTGTATGAGAGTTCAGATTTAAAATTCCGGGGCGTCCCATCGGTCGAAGGCTCCATCCTATCAGTCCAGGAAACCAGGGCGCCCCGCCAGGCGAAGTCTCCATCCTTTCAGTCCAAGGGTCATATAAGAGCTCTGATTTTAAGATGCGATCGGCGTATCGGTGTCTTTCCCTTCCGCGTCGGCATGTCGGCGTATTGCCCTTCCGTGACCGGCGTATCGGCGTATGTCCCGTCCGTGCGCCCTCGACCGGCGTATCGGCGCAAGGCTATTTGAGGACACTATTTGCAGGCATGCTGATTGTCGCACGATATGTTATAAAATGATAATACAATATACTAGTACCGCAATATACCACCATATGAAATTGTACATTATCATGCCAAAATATAGTTATTTAGACATGATACCTCATATCAAAAGACCGTAGCATACTGTGAATAATATTACACTACAGTTCAATACAACATACTCTGCGGTAATATGACACTGTGTAATGTGATAATGATATGCTATGTTATGGCATCATACACTACCACATACTATAGTATGCCATCATACTGCGTATCGTACTAGAATGGAGCAGAATAGAATATAGAATACTTCTTCTACTATACTATACTTCACTTTTCTATGCTCTGCTGCTATGCTATACTAAACTAACTTTACTTTACCTTACTTTACCTTACAATACAACACTATACTATACTATACTATACTATACTATACTATACTATACTATACTATACTACAACATACAACATACTACAACATACTGCAGTACCCCACACTTTTCTACAATATGGTAAACCACGTATGGCACAGTACACTATACTGTATCAAAATCCAAGATAACGTTTTCATATCATATCCTGCCATATAATATAATTACCAAGATAGCAGGCAAAGCTCGTCTGTCGCTCCTCGAGCTCAGGTTCTGGTCATGTGTGCCCTCTGGGCAATGCAGGTTCCTCTTGTCGTCGTGGAGGGCTTATTGCTTTGATGTTGGACAAATGCGCAGAATTCCAACTGCACACTTTGCCTGCCCGAACCCATAGGTTTGGGGACTCGTCACTTTCGTGACCAACTTCATTCCCAACCTAGGCCGTGTTGCGGCACTGTCACCTTAAGGCAGGTTTTCACAGGGCATTGCTGCAAGTCGATGGTGAAGGTCCTTTGTTTGCTACTCTGGCACCGATCCCCTTTGTTTGGCTAAAGCCTGGCGGGACGTCACTTGCCTGCAGCGGAAATGGGTCCCACGGCACTGAGCATCGTCAAGCAGTTCTATCTGAGTCATGCTCCCTGATAACATGTCCGGCTTATTCTTGTCAGTTCCTTGCCAGATATACTGTTACACATACCTTTACACAAGATGAGGCTGCTCGACACCTTCATTGTGATTGTCGTCCAGTTCATGGTCTCCAGCCCGGAATGCATGCAAGCACATCCCTTGGGGAGTGACGCCACGAAAGCCTCTGTGTTTTCTGCAAGGTGCACAACATTGCCGGCAACATAATTGAGCCACACATCATGTCGCAGGGACTCTTCCTTAGCCATGGAACAGTATCCAAGACTTCATGCTCACCCTCTTTCTGCAAGGGCTCCTTGACTCATCGTCAGGTCTGGAGCTGCACCCGTTGACGATTGTGGTCGCCCTTATGTCGGCTCCATAGCAATGTCCCACCACTGCTGCGTTTGGGCGGATATGCCCCCTTTTTGGGTGCTTCAACACAGCAACACCCCGACCAAGACAGGTAGACACCAATAACCCATCCATGTCATCCGGCTGACATGGCAATTTCAGGTCTTGCCAGGGTGGTCATGGATGTCAAGCATGTCCTCACGCATTACTTTGACTTGGATTATCACTGTGAATGGTGGGTCACTGGTTTCTTGTGATCGAAAAGATTTCGACTTCGGATCGAGAGTAGGAACATGTTGCCCAGCCAAATCCCGGTGTAAAGGCGGGCGACATGTTGCAAAAGGAGTCGAGTACAACTGGAGGCTACATGTATGAGGCCCTGCGCAAACACAAACAGCGATTCCGGAAGTGCCAACAACTGTACTGACTGCACGAGTTTGATGGAACGGAACGGATTGACATGCACTTCCAGATCATGAGCTGCACCTGCCTGCGTGCCTGTGCGCCTCTGTAATTGTTGTTACTTGGTCGCTCCTTTGTTTGTGTCTTTGTGTGTCTGTGTGTGTGGGTGGATATGATTCGCTTCCCGAGGTTTTGGAGCAGCGTGTGGGGAATTGCAGGCTGCTATATGCCTGTGGTGAGTCGCGAGCACGAGGGCTTAGCACGAGCTTTGCTCAGGAGCTGTGCTCTCCGTTCCGATCAGTTGCGTACTTCGTTTATGGCTTGGAGAACTCGACGATCGTCGTGCTCAGCGCTTGTACAGACTCTTGTCACGGTGTCCTGTTGCCAGGTGCAAGTGGTGTTTGCAGCGGCACTACTTTATTAAAAAAGCTATCTCATACTCACTGCTGCCCAACCTGAGCGAAGGATTGTTCGATGATCCACTGGGATGAGCTCACTGATCTCAGACAGTACAGCTCTTGGCACAGTTGCTCAGCCGCGGTGTCGCGGTCTCTTGCTGCTTCGGTTTCCACTTGTATTCGTGGCGGTCCATGTACAGCCGCCGAATTCGTCGACATGAGAGCTCTGCTCTACAGTTGTTGACAGTTCAACCAAAGAGTTGATGTCAGCTCAGATCACGGAAAGCGAACGGCGACTGGAAAGACCTGACTGCAGAACGGCTCTACTACAGCGGCCTGGGTCCACCTCAGTGAAGGCATTTTCAGCTGTTGGTTCTTCTGCAAATGTTCAAGCAACGGACGCGAGAGTATCAGCATTTCCGCCACGCTTACCACTGCTGGAACTCGTGCTCGGACGATCTCGGACGTGCGTCCATTTTGGCTCTGCAAACATAAGCTTGTCGAACCCGCTAAGCCTTCATGCTGCAATAGCTGTAGAATTAATCAGCCGCGAGCAAACCGACGCTCGGGCAAGAGTTGGCGACCACTTAGGTTTAAAGATTTCCCTCCGGCGGAGTACTGCCGGCCGTGACATCAGATGCGTATGAGTGCATCTTACATGTTGCGTTTCGCTGGCTCGCAGTGCACAATTGAAGGCACTCATACTCAAGTCAAGGGTCGGATCTTCAAGCCTCGGATTCCGAAGCAAGGCAACAGAATCGAGCATATTTCGGTGTTTATGGCACAATGACTGATTTGCCGGATGTGCAGCTGGACTCGCCCTCAGCCAGCCGCAATCTGGGGCTTTTGGATCTGCCTTCACCCACCAGTTCAACTTCTCCTCCTCGCCTACCCCTACGAAGCCGCTCTGCAGCTGCCCTTTGGCAGAATGCCCGACTGAGCCTCGTGGCGTCGCCATGTCTGGAGCACGCTGATCAAATCTACAGCACAGAAGCCGAGGGGCCGGGAAGTGACCCGACCAGTCGGTGCTCCAGTCCGGACGGCTACCAGCGACGTGCAGTGAAAGACTTGCGTTTCAACATGGGCGGCTTGGGCAGCTTGGGCTTAGAAAGCCTCGCCTTGGAACGGCGCCTGGCACCAGAGAGAGAGGAGTTTCTCTGCCAACAACTTGACGAAGCCTCAGACGAAATTGACCGTCTCTGCGTGGAGCGAGATGATGCCTTGAAGAAGGTTCATGATCTTGCGAAAGTCCTTCGCGAGCAAGATATGGCGCAAGAAAAGTCTTCCAGAGATCTTGTCTCAGTAGCACGCCATCATCACGATGACGGGAACAGCTCTGACGACAACACGGTACGTGGGCATGAGCGGAGAAGAGCATCATGCCCTGCGAATTGGCCGCCGCCAAGTCCTGAACAGGAGGCATCCAAGCCTCCTAAGCCCAAGGTGGACAGTGCGTCGATTTTTGAAGAACGACGCCATTGGCATCAGGAGCTTCAGGAGTTCGAAAGCTACCAAGACAATCTGAAGCAGACGGAAAGAGAACTGAGGGAGGAGGTGCGGGCTGCATGGTGCGAGTCGCAGTCAGCGATCGAGCGTGAGAAGCCCAGCATAACATTGACATGCTTCTGCTAGGCGGCTGTGCAAAACATATTCTGCTCGTGCCATTTCGCGAGTGTTCTTCTTCTCAGCTTAGAGATGAATCCAGCAATTGTTGCCTCCTGAGCCATGCAAGGCATGAGTTTGCAAGAGGTCCAGATGGAAGTGTGGCGAAGCGAGGTCGCGCAGGCATGGCAAGAGTTAGAAAGAGTGGGGACTACAAGCAATTTGAACAGCAGCCATGTGGCAGCCTTGCTGGGTTTTTGCCTTTGGTGATGCCTCAGGCTCGAGAGATGCAAAGTGAAGAGGCCGTCATGCGATACAAGGAGTCCATCAGCTGCAGCATCTGTCTCAGTGTACTGTGCAGTGGGGCCTGGCACAATGCGGTGCGCCTCAAGCCTCGAGCCAGGCGCGCAGCAACACAGGCTGAGGCCTCGAATCGGCCATGTGCATTTCGGAGACGTGTGGATTCTAAGAGCAAGTGTTGCGAAGGCAAAATCTACTCACGACTCTGGCACTGCAAGCCTCTCTGCTTGTGAGTGGATGCTTCGGAGCCTGGAGCTACACGGTGCCACTTGTCCGAAGAACTGTAGCTGTAGCTACTGAATGCACCATGTGGCTGAAACGGACGGCCGCCTTGGCCCCGTGTCGAAGAGCGGAGGCTCCTGGCTGAGGAGGCTCGTCCTTAGGCTCCTGCATGGGCTTGCCCGACTCTGTTTTGTGTACAAAGGCAACCTCAGCGCGGTGCATGCAAGCGCATGCAAGCTGGTCATGAAGCTTCCATACTGTGTCGTGGTTCGTTGCGGAGTGCTGAGGGGTACTGGAGAAATGAGGCGACAGAATCACTTCCCAACACTTGCGTGCGGTTTTTTGGTTGGATGGGAACCTGAGACTGCGACGGTTGATGCAGTGTGCGAGCAAGTCCGATTCACAGGTGCCATGAAAAAGATTCCAAAACATGGAATCCTGGATTCGCCCAAAACGCGGTGTAGACCGGGGCAGGCTGGCTTGCTCAGATGGCATTACCCCCCCAAGCAGGGCAGGGAATGCAATCAGATAAGGCCCCGACATGCACGCAGGCCCGCAGCACTAGATTCACTAGATCTCATTTGAAACCAAGGCTACGAGCCAAAGATGCAGCACTGCGACAGAGGCTCGCTTCACGGATGGACACCCGACTTGTTCAGCTGAGCCATCCAGGTTTCCGCATATTTCGGCATCAGAGGCCCGGGATTGAAAACGTCTGAGCATGCTTGTCACTCGAGACTGGGAGGCAAGCGGCACGAGCCTTTGCGTGAGCAGGCTTCTGCAGTGTTTAGGTTCAGTAGCTCAAAAAGCGGTAGAACGTTTCGGGAACAGTCTAGTCTAGAGGCAGTAGGGTAGCTCGAGCGATGCCGATCGGTCAGAGATGGTGACCACCAGCTTGCCACCAGCTGTTCCGACAATCCTGGGTGGTGTCCATGGGCAGGAGCAGCACAACAGATGCACCCAAATGCCTGTGCAGACAGCCAGTGCAAGTTTGTCGGTTTCTCTTTTTTGCCTATCCATTCTGCTCAGGACAACGTGTTTCTGGGAAACGTTGGCTGGGTCGCAGTGGGGCTTGGTGCCGTGCTGACCTGTCGGTCTTCCAGCCGCAGCTATGGCTCGTCGTGTTTCGCTCCATGCGGTTTTGCAAAACCATGCAGCAACCCAACCAACCCAACACTTGTAAACAACAAGCGGATAAGCGGACCCTCTGAGGTTTGCGTTGCCTTGGACGCGGCTGCTCCGAGACAAACGGGACTTGGAGCATGGCAGAATCGGCGACCTTGCCCCGGATCCTGGTAAAGACGATGGGTCCGGCTGCTTGCCTGGCACTTGCACGACCAAGTGAGCAGCCAGTGCCAAGTTCAGGTTGTCTCGGCAATTTAAGGATGGGCCATTCCAGCAGCAAGCCCTGCAATGCAGCTGCGCAGCTTAGCGGCCGTACGGCAAGAGAGATGCCCCGGCGGCGGTGGCGAGCAGATTTGCGAAGGCTCGAATGTCGTGGTCGTACGGCAGGGCATCACGCCAGCCTCGCAGTTGCGCAACTTTGTGCCCGGCAATGTCTATCCAGAGTGGAGATCCCGTGAAAACCCGGTCAACATCGCTGAAGGCCGGATGGAGACCCCGGCAATCGTGCTGGAGGATGCTGGTCACGCTCACCAAAGCCAGAGCTCGGAGACGCAACCCAAACCTGCGGGAGTTGATGACGAGACTCCTGGGGAGCCTGGCAATCATTCCAGTCTCTCCCCCGATGGCGATGCAGACGGCGCCAGCAGCTTGCCGTGACCAAGCATTTTGCTTCTTCAGCAGACCGCAGGACTGAGTTGAAGAGCCATAGTGCTAATAGGCTCCTGCAGGCTCATAACGCTGATTCAAGCGAGGGCCGTGAGGGCAGTCATGCGCAGCAATTTAGCCGTCGTGCCGTTTCGTGCATCAGACTAGTCAGATTTGTGGTACTTTGGTGGAACAGAGCGGAAAGTCGGAGATTTTGCGTGCACCGGAAACAAACTTAAAGACAGGAAGCTCAAACTTCAAAGCTGCGTGGTCTCACCACCAACGTGGGATTGACCAAGCAATGTGTGGACTGTAGCAATGCTTGCTCAAAAAACCAGCGGAGCATTTGCCACTTCCACCGGGTGGCAGTGCTGATGCTGACGATGCCGATGAAAAGCATGCGCTTTGTTGCCTAAAGGTTGTACAGTTGGGGGAACCGTCTGCCCAGGAAATTATGTGTATTGGTTTTCGGGACTCTGACTCATCTAAGGATGGGCCATTCCAGCAGCAAGCCCTGCAATGCAGCTGCGCAGCTTAGCGGCCGTACGGCAAGAGAGATGCCCCGGCGGCGGTGGCGAGCAGATTTGCAAAGGCTCGAATGTCGTGGTCGTACGGCAGGGCATCACGCCAGCCTCGCAGTTGCGCAACTTTGTGCCCGGCAATGTCTATCCAGAGTGGAGCTCCCGTGAAAACCCGGTCAACATCGCTGAAGGCCGGATGGAGACCCCGGCAATCGTGCTGGAGGATGCTGGTCACGCTCACCAAAGCCAGAGCTCGGAGATGCAATGCGACATTGAGGACTCCCTCACGCAGAGCCCCAAGTCAGTTGAAGCATCGGCACCTGGTGTTAATCCAGCTCTGCACATTCGTGAGATACGTTCGTGCCTAGCAGTGCGACAGCAGTTTCGGGCAGAGCTTGAATCCCGGGTAGCTGATTTCGTTCAATCTGAAGAGCTGCTTGGTAGCATTATCAGGAACGAGAAGTCAGAAAGACAGCTCGAAGAGCGCTTGGCTGAGGCAAAGGAGGGAGGGAGTGAAAGCTCCCCCAAGCGAAAAGCTAAAGGCCCATACATGTTGTCGGTTGCCTTGAAGAGCGTAAATGGAGACCGCGATCTCCAGACCATGCCCGGCCAATGTTTTCATGGGTGATCAAAAAATGCTGAGTGGCGCGAGTTTCAGCTGGCAAGATCTGCTTCCCCCCGTTTCACCCTGAAGCCGGCTTTCAATGAAGGCAGCACCGAGGTGTGTGGCAGTTTGTGCCACGCCAGCTCTCGACGTTTGCGAAGCAAATGCGTACCACGATTTAGTGTATGATAGATTTATAGCGTGCGCGACCGCAGACCTTGTACAGGCACGTGCACCAACCTCCACATGAAAGCGAGAGCACATGGGGGCTGGGTTTGCATCAACGTGCCTCTAGGGACACGGTTTTCTCAATCTCGTGTTTCGACCATATGCAAATCACCGCGACTAGCATCCCCAACTCGCAGCACACTTCTGTCAAGCTCTTCTCGAATCGGCGTCCGCCCACCACGTGATAGGACAGTCATGCACGTAAATGACTGGACCGGACAGTGCAGCCAACGTCCGCGAGTCACCGGACATGTCCAGACAATGTTCTAGCTTCATGCTTCGGTAAGATAGTGATTACCCGATCGGCCGCATCATTGCCAGGCGTTGGCGGATCTTGTGCTGCAGACTCGCCTCCTCCAAATGAGTTTGGCAGAGTTGCGCTCCGCACAAGATGCTGCACGCAGAAGTTGGGTGCTGCCCTTACACCATGGCTTCCAGAACATGGCAGCGCAGTGGAAGTAGGTTTGCTAAACAGAGAGGGAGAGAGAGCTCACAAGAACCCAGTGCGCGTTCGCGCGCGGGGCACACTAAAGGGAACAGATCTCCTTGCCCAAAAAGGGCCCACCAGGCGCACCAGCGCGGACCGTCGTGGGGTTGGCCTACGGGCCGGGGGCTTGCCCCAGACCCCTAGCAAGCAAGCAAGCAAGAGAGAGAGAGGCAAGCCCTGTCCCTAACCCTGGCGAAAGAAAGAGAGAGAGATAGTGTGTGGCGCCCTCTCGAAGCCGCTAGCAAGCAAGCAAGCAAGCAAGCAAGTGTGTGTGTGTGCTGTGGATTATGCCACTGGTGTTCTCAAGATTCAGGCCAGGATCCCTTCCGGAGGCCAGAGCACGAGCCCGGATGAGATATCACCACAGGGGGTGGCCATGCGGTGTACAAGGTTGTACATGGTTGGGGATCCGTGCTTCTCTGACCCTGCAAGTTTCACAAGATTTTGGACCAAGAACTTAACTTGAGATCAACCGAAGATGGGCGTCCCTTGAAGGCACCTCCTACGCTTGAATCCCGAAGCCAGGGTGAAGTGTCAACGGCTTTGCGCACTTACGCTCTCCACGCTGGCGCCGACAGCGTCATGCTTCACAGGTCCAGACCTTAGTGAAATGCAAGAGTTGGTGCAAATTTGCTGGCAGTGCTATGACACCGCGTGACCCGACGAAGTGAGCCCCTGAATCTCCTGGTCGTTCTTCCCCAAGACTTTTCTGCACAGTCGCAATTCAAAGTTGCCCCAGGACGAGCCATCATCTGAATACTAGGCTTCTGCCACCCGGTTCCAAGTCGACCTGACTTTCTGCAAAGCTGAAGGTTAGAAGGGCAAAGCTCTCGTTTCCCTGTAGTTACTACGCAATCGGCGCTTCCAATTCTCTTCCTAGCTAGTCACCACCTCTGCAACAACCACCCACGACGACTACTACCGCCGCAACCACTACTACTACTAGTGACGCTGCTAGTGCTAATGCTGCTGCTGCTACTATTACTGCTAGTGCCAGCTCCACCACCACCGCCGCTGCTACTCCTACCACCCATACCGCTTTCACTCCTACTTATAATCACTTCCCTGCCCATAAACACGCCCTTAACAACAATAATGCTTCTGGGAAAATCCCACTGAAATCATTCAACCCTTTGAAACTTGCTGATTTGGATTAGGAAGGAGCAGGAGCCAGGGCAGGAGCGACAGTAGAGACAAATAGCCCCCCGTTTAATATCAATATCAGGTTAAGGCATTAATATACTGTAACAAGACTAGTTAAACTAATAGCGATACTAAAAGCATTGGCAATAAGAATAAGAAGAAGTGTTTCTAAATGGTCTTCGGATACTGCCACGCGGGAGCCAAAA
This sequence comes from Symbiodinium necroappetens, assembly GCA_905231915.1. NCBI lineage: Eukaryota > Dinophyceae > Suessiales > Symbiodiniaceae > Symbiodinium > Symbiodinium necroappetens. The sequence continues at coordinate 9,647 of CAJNJA010046663.1, read as the reverse complement.
TCGGCCTTTGTAATGATTGTTGTTGCTGTTGTTGTGGTTGTTGTTAGTACGTTGTAGGTTCAATGAGCACTGCCCAGGAGCTCTCGTACAAACGACGAAGATGACCTTCGCTCTGGACAGCGTCGATGGCAGAACTGCAGTGCACTAAGACAAAGTAGAGCGGCCAGGCGTGTTGACAACTCCCATCAGACACAAGCTGCACGGCGGTGTCATCTGCTCCCCGGAGAAAAACCCAGCTCGTCCACGAGGCCGCCCACTTCACGCTAGGAGGTGAAGCAGCCTCGCTCACGACCCAAGCACCGTAGCGCTCCTCGACCCGTCATGTCGGCCTGAGACATGCTGAGACCAGGACGGACCAGGCCACTCTCCGACCGGGCGATGACTGGCCCCCTTCGAGTGGCACCCGCGTGGCAGATACACTCTACCTCGCATGCAGTGGCCTGCTTAGCCGATGTGTCGAGCTACTACGATGCTCACGACTTCTGCTTCGGGGCCTTTCTTCATGAAGATGTCTTCCTGTTTGTGGAGCTTCTGCTCTCTTGAGCTTGTGGAGTTTTTCCTGGCCAATTATGTTGAAGATTTGGCTACGACACTAGGATGAGCTTGGCTTCTTTAGGCTGCACCTCTTTGTAATTAGCTGGGACGAAGCTGCTGGGCTTTGCCATCCCTCTGGGCAAGGATAGTGGCGCCTACCAGTAGCCTGCACAGTGTGCCGCGTGCAGTACACACACATGTGTGTACATAAGAATGATATACTGTAACTGTGTAAACGTGTATATACACAAAAATGATAAAATTGTGTTAATGTGAGAGAGACCCTGGCAAGCGGCGATTTTTGCGCCGTGTGCTGTTTTTATTTAGACAGCTTGAAAAAAGCAGCGGACCTCAGTGCTGCCATTAGCGTGCATGCTGTGTGCTTTGTGAAGTGCTACGTCAATTTTTCGAGTCGCCGCTGCCGCCCCAGTTATGATCCTGTATGACCGCATCTCCTGTGACAGCGATGCGAGGTGTGCGATCACGAGATTCCCAATGGACCGTGCCAGTTTGATGGGCAAGACAGAGAAAGGGTCTTGTACCACGGTATGTAGTGTGCTCTCAGGGCTTCTTTGCCTGAGCTCACTGCATGCTGCACATCACTGCCCGTTGCACGACGCCATTTTCTGTCGAGTTTTTACGCCCGCATCTTTTTCGCTGACAGCCCGTTTCCCCAAGCCATGCTGCTGCTACTCCTTGCAACTTCAGCATTCCTCCAGCTGACTGAGGGCATGGACATCACGCAGCAGTGGACCAAGTACTATTCGGCTACCGGGGCTGAGGTTCGGCTACGCTCCATGGTTCCCGACCAGGACGAAAACTACTTCGTGTGTGGGACGCTTTGCTTGAAGACTTAAGCCCCTGCATAGTATCCCTGTGCAGAATCTTCATAGGTCGCTTGTGCTTGCCACGCGCTAGGTACGGCACAGGCTCCTTCGTCGATAATTCTACGCACGTCGGAATGGTTGATGCAATCCTCGCCAAACTTGACGCATCAGGAAACCTACTCTGGAGCCATCAATTTGGCACGACCGACGACGACTATGCGGAGAGTGTGGCAGTGAGGCACAACAGGATCTACGTCGTGGGAAACACCGGCGGCGTCATGCCAGGGCAAGAGAGTGCTGGTTGGGCCGACGGTTTCATAAAGGCTTTTGACATCTCGGGCAATGAGGCGTGGACTATTCAGTTCGGATCCAACATGGACGATCATCCACGAGTTGTGAAGACAAGCCACGTCGGTCATGTGGTGGTGGCCGGCCACACCTGGGGGGGGCTTTACACCAGAGTCACTGCTGGAGCTGCCGACATGTTCGTCGTGATGTACGCCTCGAACGGAAACCGAATCTGGCGTGCACAGAGAGGGAGTAGTGGAAACGAACTCGCCTGGGCAATGGATCTTGACACCAGCAATGATGTGTACATTGCTGGGGACACCAGTGGTGATCTGGACGGTCAGACATTGGTTGGAAGCCAGGTCTTGGTTGGGGAGGGCAGCTTCGGGCTTGTGTATGTTCCATTATATATACATACATACATACATACATACATATATATATATATGTTTATTTATTTATTTCGTACGATTCTATGGGATTCTGGGATATTCACGTGCTTGCTGTACTGAACCGCTCCGCTGCAGGATATGTTCCTGATGAAGTTCCGTGGTAATGACGGCACGTGGCTGTGGACCATTACGAAAGGAGGCACTGCCAGTGATCGTGGTCGGGCTTTGTGGGTGTCCAGCCAGATATTTCTCCTGGTTGACACCAAAAGTACGCTCTATGGTTCGGAGGTCTCCAACTCGACCTGGGATGTTGCCCTCATCAAGTACGACCTCGATGGAAATGAGATCTCCGGGGCGCAGGTGGGTGGTGCCAACGAGATCTATGGGTACGACCTGAAGCCAGCATTTGCAGGAGGTTGGTTCGCAGCAGCACGCTTGAATCCCACTTCCGAATCGGTTCCGACACACTTTGCAGTGCTCAAGTTCGATGAAAGCTTAGCACATGAGTATACCTTCTCGGCCGGGTGCACTGATGGAACGTCTCTCGGATGGGTAGTGGAGCCTCATTGGAACGGCTCTCTCATGGCCGCTGGCTATACGAATTGTGCCCTTGCACCCGGTTCGGATGGGCCTACCGATGGCAATGACGACATGTTTCTGACGAAGTTCGTGCCTGGCTCACCCACCACAAGCACCACTACAGCGGCAGGAGATAGTAGCACCAGTTCGGGGGACGGAACCACGGCCTCTCCAGACAACACGGATGGTTCGCAGGCGCCAGGCAATGCCACAAGCACTCTGCCCGATGGCATCTCAACCGATTCCTCAATTTCGGCTTGTGCGGGCGGCTTAGTTCTTTTTCTCTTGGCGTCGCAGGTGTGAAAACCCGACTTCAAGTTCCTAAGTGTTTGAATTGAATTGATGGATTTAAGGCTCCTCAAGGGACCATTCTGTACATGTACTTCGTGCGTAGTTTACAATCATACATCATCGCTCATTATCCTGGATGGATCTCAACGGCGAAATCTTGCCCAAACACCGGCTCTATACCCGACTGGATCGCGACAAAAGCACGGATACTGTCCGAGATGATGCACAATATGGATGCTCAATAGTTCTCGTGGCCAGGGAAGGCAATCACCAGGCTTTGTGTAATGAAACTTCTTTGTAAAGCCCGCCTGTTTACTGTATGCAGCCCGGATCTGCAGTTTGTGACAAAGATTAGAGCCACAAGCGCATGCAAGAGCATGTGCGAATTTGAGCATGCTAGTTCCAGTTGGGTTCTAGAGTCAGAGTCACTCAGTTCAGCTTGAAGTCATGCCCACCGAAAATGCATCTTGGAGCCCCATGTTCGCCTACTGGGCCAGAGCCGCTAAGTCTCAAGCCGAGAATCCTTCCTCGCGGCGGCGTTTGCGACATGTCTTGGCTTGCAGTTCCTTGCGGTGCCTCAGCCGCCAGAGCCTTGGGGCCTGCTTCCGGCTGCTGGGCCCTGAGCCTCCGAGGATCTCTGAGACCTTCCAGGCGAGACACTGTCGCTTGGCGTGGAGCAGACAGGACCGCGGGTCCTGATGGTTTGGGGAGGTCAAGCAATTCAAGAGTCTGAAACACACGTTTAGCCAAGCTGCGAAGCTGAAGTCATTAGGTTATGGGACAAGCAGCAGGCCAGGCACCTGATGTCCGGAGCTGAGAAACTGTTCTACTGTTGTGAGAAGACGCCCTAGAGCCTCGCTGAGTATCCTTAAGCAAGAGAGCTGGTCGCAGCCATTTTGGCCGGCTTTGGCCATGGCGGGCCTTTATGGCAGGGCATGGTTCGTCCGGAGGATGATGTACAACATACAGGTGCGTGTGCGAAGAGGCCGACTAGGGCTTTTTGTTCATCCTTAGCTCTCGGACGAACCATTGCTCCTGATCCGGCTCCCGGCTGCCCCTTCCACCGGCCCCTTGATGGCGGCCTGCAAGGCGCCATTCAATTTCGCAAGATACGAGGCCGGTCGGAGAAGTGGGAATGGGGATGGAAAAAGGGGTTACGATTCGGTTACGATCTGTGTGTGCTTTGCCCCCAAGGATCGCATGGTTCAGTGGGCCAGTGCGGCCACCAGCGCTCTTAGCCTGTGGTGCACGGACCTTGGGGAAGGATTACTTCCAGAGCTGGTGGAATGGATGGGATGGTCGGACACCGGTTTGCAGGTGCAGACGAACAGGAAGATGATCTTAACGCCTCCCGGTGAAGTTTGTGGTGTTTCCAAGATGATGCACGGGAAACCGGCAACGAAACCATCGGGTCCATGTCCGACGCTGTGGGCGGAGGAGGATACTCTGGAAGGGCAGCTTCAGTCAGAGATCAACAATGTGGCACAGTGGCGCTCCGACGCCAACGTGATCCAGGCGAGGGCGTATGCAGCAGCCTTGAACACCGCTACTCGTACGTCAAGAGCCGAAGCCGGCAACTCATGTGCCAGGAGCCGCAGAAGAAGTGCACTCTTCGCAAGCGCATCTTCGAGGCCGCCCGGAGGACCCGCGAGGACCCCCGGGGAGCTGGGCCGGGGGAGCCGGGCGTCTTGCAATGCAGGTCCCAGGTCTGAGCTTGCTTGGGACTTGGGCCGGGTTCTATGGTGCATGCGGAGAGGTCTCCATGAAGAAGGTCTTCGGCGTGCTGTGTGTGGACGACGGCTTGACTCAGGAAGACTTGGTCGAGGCGGTTTCTCGAAGCTGCACCGAAGTGCAACGAAATCCTTTCAGAGCTCCTCTCTTTCCTCTCTTTTTGCAGGACGGGGCAGATCTGCAGAGGTGCCATGTCGTCTGCCGTGGGATCACCCGAGAGAGGCTCAGGAGCTTCAAGGGTTTTTTGTGTCCAGCTTGCGGGGAGATTCGTTGCTTTACGCTGTAAGTGATGAAGAAGGCATGCCTGCAGCAGGAGCGATCATCTTGATGAGGAGGCCCTCGCATCCATCCGGGCGAGCTTGTTTCGCCTCTGTCAAGGCCAGTGACTCCGAAGTTCTCCCAAGCCATGGACCCAAGCCCCAAAGCCTCCTCCACAGTCCGCATCCTCATTGAAGGACACCGGCCTCTTGCCGGCCTCACTGTCGACCTGGGCTATCTGTGGATGAAGCATCAGGGCGCCCTGCGCCGGCTTGTTCCCCGGTGGCTGCTGCTGACGACGCCCCTTGTGCAACTGCCCTTGATCCGGACATGCTTCAGAACCAGGGATGCTACACTCCTGGTCGTATGGGAAGATGCTGCAGTCTCCGAGCTCAGCTGGCTGGAAGCATCGTCGAACATCCGCATCGATGGTCAGGTGGAGGTCATTGTTGTCCGAGCCTCCCAACCAGAGTGGTCCGATTTCCTGTCGAAGCAGACCGACCAACAGGAGCAGGCTTTGTTACTGGACTTGGTGGACAGGGTACAGATCAGGGTGGCGGAATTGTCTCGCAAGGAGTGCCAGCCGAAACTGCGTGGCGTGCTTGAACTTGTCTTGTACAGTAGTAAGCCGTGCTTTATAATTCAATCAGCAGACCTCATGTTCCTGAACCTGTCCGACACGTTTGCAACCCCTAAACAGCAGCGAAAATTACCGGCAGGACGTCGCTGTCAGCAGCATCCTTGTAGACGGTGCATTGAGCCGGTTCAGCAAGGGCTTGAGAAAGGCCACGCAGCTGCCTATCTTTGATGAGGCGGGTCGCATGAATCAAGTGAAAGCTAGGTTTGTCAGAAGACCGAACAGTAACATGCATTCTGTCAATTTGTATCTGAAGAGATCTGGCTGCTTGTTCCCGCGGCCTATGTAACAAAGGCAGCTGTTAACGTTTATTGCTGCTACGGGTTCAGCACCCATTTGGGTTTCCCCTGGAGTAGGACAGTCAGCATAGTGTCGAGGAAGCTGTCATTCGTTGTGATTTTTCGGTTGACTTTTCTGAGGGTGAGAGGCGGTGTGTTCTGAGTTCGGCATCGCTGAGATGTCGCCGAGGGTGATTGCAAGTCATTGTCTGAAGTATGCTAGCAGGGAGCCATGAACTCCACCACCAGGTTTCCATGATGGGCCTTTTCAGTGCAGCCTCCTCGCTGAGCGAGTTCAGCGAAGCCAGCGTGGTGAGTCGTTTGGAGGACAGGCTGCAACGGAGTGGCAACAGCCCCTCGCCGGTTTCTGCTCAGCAGATGTGTTATTTCATCCAGAGTTGACAAGGGATTTTCCATCTGTGCCGCTCTGGGCCTTTGCGAGGTCAGAACTCGGAGCGAGACCGACCGACAGGCCAGCTGGGAATCGTCCAATTGGACTCGTATGAGTACGTGCGGGCCGTGGGCGATGCTGACCATGAGAGCACCTTCAGCTTCCAGACCTGTCCACGCATGGCGGAAGGCTGGGTGGTAGTACTTTGACACTCTTTCTAGCTACAGCGGCAGAAGTCAAGACCGGACCATCAGGTAGCCCGAAAAATGCACGCACAAGAATGGACACCCAAATGTGCTGAAACGAAAATGCATGCACAAGAATGCGCCTGCACAGGTATTGATTGTGTTGGCATTTCCTAGACATGCCAGGAGATGCCAGGCCTGCCCGCACAATTCCCGATCAGGCATGGCCTGCCCAGGAAATGCTCGCACGATGCCTGCACAGCATCCCTGCCATGACAGTGCACGCATACAGCTGCCCTACACGAGAGTGCCTGCGCAGGCCCGCACATGCAAACGCATCTCGCGGCATTCTGACAACGCATTTGTTGGCTCGGTTCGTAGTTGGGTCGGGTGCTTTCTGTCATCACATTTCGCGGAAGGCACTAAGTTGGAGGCATTTTGCCAACTCATGTTTGGGCAAGGGGCACATGTTGGGTGCATTGTTTTGACGGCTGTCAAACCCCTGCTGTAGCCGAAGGAATTTCATTCATGGTAGCAACGGTGAAGGACGAGCGACCCGCGAAAGCAGATTTTCGGGCCCAGGGAAGCACCCCTCAGCAGGCTTGACCTTCGAGGCGGCACAGAAAGCGGCACAGGAGCCCGTGATGTTGGAGAGCTTGAAGCAGCTGGCCAAGGAGATGGAAACGGCGCACTGTTTCGGCATTGCGGGGAACTGCGGCTTCATGCAATTCTACCAGGCCCGAAGCCTCAAGCCGACTTAAGCCAAAGAGCTACGCAGTGGGCTTGGACACTTGGACTTGTAGGACTTAGGCGTAGCCACGTCGTGCAGGATTTGGTCAGGGAGGCTGTCAGCGTGCCCGTGTTTCTGAGTGCCCTGGTCCAAGTGCCCACGATGGCTGCGGCCCTCGACCCTCGCGACAGGCGTTTGCCCGGGCTTTCCTGAAATTTGAACTTGGAGTGTGGTTGAAAGAGATCGTAGAGCGAGAGAAGCACTAGATTGAACAAAGACTTTGTTGATTCGACTTTAGAGAGCGAGCCTGACAGCTAGACAGACAGAGAGTACATGTGTGCATCTTACGTTTGACAAACATGCGACCTCGAATCATGGAATCTCTTCCGCAGTCACCAGGATCTTGATCCTCACTGCCAATGAGACCTCCTTTCGGGAAGCGCAGGCAGCAGAGCCCTGAAGTTGAGTCGGAACTTCCTGGTGCTTTCAAGGTTTGCAAGGGACTTGTTGCGCTTCTGTGCCAGGGTGGGAGGCGCTCCTAGTGCATGAGCATGTATTTGATCACTTTTGTGCTGTGCTGCTCTGGGCGCGGGCGTCGTGCTGCTTTGCTTGGATCTGGGCTTTTCAACAGTTGGTCGGGGACCACGTTGCGTTGATTTGCGCTGTGCGGCGGAATGACACCGTTTGCTGCTTGCAAAGCTGGATCTCTGCAGAAATTACAAAAAAATAGGGGCATTTCATAGCTGCGTAGAGTTGAAAGGAATGATGCTTTGGGCGTCAGTCCATGAGTCATGTCTGTCAAATGGGCGACTCTTGGCCATGGAGGCACATGGAATGCAAAAGATGTTGGCCCATGGTGCTGTTTAGTCAAATCAGCTCCAGTTCATTTGAGATCCGCGTCACGTGTCTGCAGGTGCTGCACGGTGGAAGCTGACTAGCAATGAATGTCGGAACTTCGAGTTGGGTGGCTAACCCCAAAAATGCAGCATTTGTAGTTAGTGGGCTTCGGACAAGTACAGGGTAAGCATTCTCGTTCGACATATTTTCCGGCACGACGTTTTCTGGTTTCTGGATTGTTGGCGCAAAGTTGGAGAGCGACTGCGGTACTTGGACTGCAGCGTCGCAGCAGTTTGCAGCTTCCTTATCATTCATTCGGCTTATTGAATGGCGTATTGCAGAAAGCTTCCCCCAGAGTCTAAGATTGACAGATAGCTGCACATTAATGGGGGGTGTTTTTCGGGAATGGGTGGGCAGGAGGGAAAGACTTTCGGACCTTCTGCGAACAGGAGCTCCTGCTGCGCGCAGAGTGCTGCAATGTGGCTTTGGATCAGATCGTGGTGAGAGGATGCGAGGATGTGCCAGGCCGCACCGACAACGCTTCCCCTTCGGATCCCTTCAGAAGGAGTCCTCCACACCCCTCCGTGAGGTTTCGAGGCCGTGGCCGAGATGGAGCAAGTGGACACTCAGAAGGTGGAAAACAGCCTCAGCCAGTTTGTTGAGGTTGGGGTGTCCGCCGTGCGTGAAGCCCTAAAAGCCTTGATGGGTTTAAGGGGCAGTCGTGGCAGGAGATCCTTGCCGAAAGCGATGGTGCTTTCATCAAGATGATCCTTCTGGAGTGCACGGAGTTACCCCATTACGCCGCCAGACTGCGCCGAGTCAGTGGCTTGCCCGTTTTGGATCTCGTTACATGTGCCAACTTTTTTGCCAAGGTATTGGTAGGGAGCTTTTGATCGGCTAAGGGACTACCCCACTGCAGCTCTAGATCGTAGCAAGAGCGAGTTCGACTAGAGGAACTTCGTAGGGGCCTTGGCGGGTGATCGGCAGGGGCAGTCCCTTTGCCGGTGTTGCTCTAACGAATTGGTGCGCAATTCCGCTGCCGGGAAGCCTCCCGGGAGTGTCACGCTGGCCTTCCGTAGGAGATGTGTTTTCACAGGGTCGAGGGGGCCTGTGCCTCTCTGAGGGCGAACAGGGTTGGGCCCGACAGTGGTCGCACTTTCTGCAGTTTTGGGCGAGCAACTGGCCGAATTTGCCTGGTTGCAGGTTTCTTTTCGTGGGGCACGGGGTCTTGAGGAGTCATGAGTACACGTCAAGACTACGTATCAGCAGTGCACCGCCAAAGCTAGAACACTTCTCCTCGTCACTCCGGCATTTAGCGATTTTGGAGCTGCCCACGATGTCCAGAGAAATGCAAAGCTTTTTTTGCTGAATTCACTGCAGAAGTGGTTGCCAATTTGTTGAGGGCCGAGAACTCGGCCGAATTCAGTTTGACATGCATCAGTCCAAATACCTCCTGTACATGATGTAAAAACTTGTACATAGTCCGTAATGCCTGTCAGCCAAGAACTGCGTGGACGAGGCATGCTTCTCAGCTCGAGACTCCTCGTCCACGTCTTGGGACACAACTCAGCCTCTCAGCTGGATCCCTGATACACTTCGAACCGGCCCACGTGATCTTCTGTTGAATCTCTGTAAGTCTTAGGAAAAGTCTTTTCTCTTCCTTCCCCCTCAAATTGTCAAAGGGACTCC